>JANHGB010051439.1:7245-18243 GCA_026283785.1 Coracopsis vasa
GCCTAAGAGCTCATCTCAGTCTCCCCTCTGCCAGGTTAAAGCCATTCCCCTTGGCCTGTCCCTACAGGCCCTTGTCCCAAGCCCCTCTCCAGGTTTCTTGTAGGCTCAGTGTAGTCATGTAGACTTGCATGTCCTCTGCTGGCATTACAAGGCTGCTCTGGACACTCCCCAGCTGCACCAAGGGATAGCTGTGTGCTCACCTCTTCCATCATGGCATTGAGCTCTGGCTTCCCCATCATGGCTCATCTTGGCACAAGCTTCCACAGACTTCTCTGGATATTACAGTTACCACCACCCAAAACAGAAGTTCAATAAGAGGTTGGTGTCCCCACATCCAACGAGCCTCAGGACTCTCCAGTACAATGCTGTCTCCAGCATCTCCCCATCTACCATATGTACCCAGTGGCTGCAGCTTTCCCACTACATTATATGTCCCACCTCCTGCTAGAGAACATGTTTTCCCCTGTTTTCCTACCCCTGGGCTGAGACCTTCGCTATGTGGCTTTGTGACAGTGATCTGCAGCAGGAACTGCATGAATTATGTGGCTCTGCTCAGCAGTAATGAGCCCAGGTTGCACCCAGGGGTGTGAGAAGCAATGCCCTGCATATCTGAGCATTATTGTGGGGGAAAAAGGCAAAATCCCAGGCAGGAAGGAATCAGCAGCACAAAGAGCTGTCATTTAATGTGCAAGAGCAGCAGCTACGTGCTTAAGGCACTAAATCCAGAGCAAAGATTCAGATTTCCAGGGGAGTCCTCAGCCCTACAGGGATAAGCCAGCTACAGGAGCAGAACACCTTCTAAGCATCGGGGAAGATGAGGAAGCCGGAGAAGATGCTGTCGGACCCTTCTATCCCCACCACGGAGTTCTTCTCTGTTGGCTCCAGCCAGATGGACTCGTTGGCTGCCAACTTGAGGACCACGCCACCCGTGGTGACCTGGTAGCTGCTCTGCACGTAGTCACAGAAGGTCACCACCTTCTCACCCCTGCTGCCACCCCGGCTCCTTTTCACGCTGAGGCACAGGTTGCCCCTGGACGTGACGTGGTAGGTGAAGTAGTAGATGCCAGGGATGCGGCAGAGGAAGCGGCCGTACCGGTTCTCATAGTGGCCCTTCTCATTGGTGATGACGCGGTCGAAGCGGATGGGCTGCTCACGGCGTGGGTAGGGACCAATGGTCCTGGCAGCAGAGAAGGCGGACTTGAGGGTGGCCTTGTAGCCACCAGCATCCCCCTGAATGCCAGGGATTCCCATAGGACCTGGTAATCCCTTTGAACCAGGGGGGCCCCTGGGGCCAACCTTCCCAGGGTACCCTGGTAGTCCTGGGTCTCCCTTCTCCCCCATGTCTCCTTCGTGATCCACCTGGCCAGGGGGACCTAGGGAGCAGAAGGAAGAGTCATTGTGGTCTCAGCTGATCCCCATAGGTCTGCAGAGGGCACTGAGAAAGAAACCACCAGTACCTGCATGGAGGGAGGGTCAATGGAGATTCCTATCTGCCTGGCAGCAGGGATGCACCCTGCTTTTGTTCCTCCAGTCTGTCCCCTTTTGTCCCTAAGCATCACCCCAACCTGATAACCCCCTATAGTCACTGGTGGAAAATGGATTGCTTTCCCAGGACCATGCTCCCAGCACTGCCTTTTCCTGCTCTTGACATTCCCAAGATGACATTTTCCCCAATTGCAACCTCTCCTCCTTACCTTGGTCGCCCTTTAGGCCATTCTCCCCGTCTCTGCCGTTGCTTCCAGGCTTTCCTGGTGACCCTGGGATGCCTGGGATGCTGCCATAGGTGTTGCAGAGCGTGGAACTTGCAAGCTGCCCTCCAGCCAAACAGATCAGCATCGCCCACAGGGTCTGCATCTGCTGGAGCACAGAAGGACATTGAGAGGCTTGGCTTGTGCAATGGGATGGATGGGGCAGGCACTCTGTGCTGCTCTGGAGGACAATGGCTAGAAGCACATCTGGGTAATGCCATCGGGTAGGGCAAACATCCTGCTGCAGAGCTAAATCCACTCTCCTGATGGCCTTGGAGGGACCAGTCCCTTTGGGCATGGCAGGATTTGTCAGTACAAGTGCCCAGAGCTTCAGCCACATGAGTATCTGGGGACAGGTTGGCCTGGCCCAGGGGTCTGATGGCCACCCTGGCCATGCTGCTGCCACAGGCATGTGCTGCAGGTCCCCACTGCTCCCTTAGAGAGGAAATTCTCCACCCCACCTTAGGATCACACCTGCAGGGTAAAATCCTTCCCCAGGTGGGAACAGTTTCCCATCTGCAAGCTCTTGCTTCCCACCAGGATACCTGAGGGACAGCAGTCCTTGCAGGTTGCAATGAAATCCCCAAACCTGGCCCCTCTAACACCTATGTGTTCCTGTTGTGTTCTGCCGCATGCCTGCTTCATCCCAGGAGCATTTCTGTATCTAACCAGCCTTACTGGGGCAGTCATTTGGGCTTCTGGTCCCTGGGGTCCCATCCTCCTTCTGCCCTCCCTGCATCCCACAGCTTGGCTCCTTTCCCCAGCTCCTGGTGTGTGTGGTGAGCACTGCACATTCCAGGGCTGTATCTGGACATCACATCACCCCAGGGATACTCACCCACTGGCCTCAGGTGGAATTGCCCAGCCCCTTTCAGACTGATGCTCAGTCACTGATCACCCTGCTTGGCCTTTGCCATGTCCCCTTTCATCTCCCCCTTCCCCAGGTGGAGCAGAAGGGGTTGAGGTCCCATCAGGGATCCCCACCACCTCCAGCCCAGCAGCCCCCTTTCTCTTCTGCTCCATGCAAGGCATCAAGCACCAGGAACCTGATCCTGCCAGGTTCCCAACCTGCAGGGTGGAGATGGGGCTCAGCTTTGCCCATGTCTCGCTCTTACCTTGAGGTTCTCGTTGTGCAGATGGGGAGATGGGGCAGGACACAGCAGCGTCCTGCTTGGAAATGCCTACGAGGAGAAGCAGAAGTTTGCTGGAAGGGTTATTGTGAAAGGATCTGGGCCACATCCCTTTTTTATCTTTAGCTCCTACCCTTTTCTCAGCGGCACTTTCACATCCGCCACGGATGCTGTCCATCAGCTCAGCAGGACATGCCATCCCCGAGCAGCACCCTGTGGCCCCAGGCGTGCAGCTCTGGCCTTGGGGAGCAGAGGGATATCTGCTCTGCCCTGCAGGCTCCCTGGGTCATGCTTGCTATGGGGAATGCTGCCATGAGCTCCAGACAAGTTCAGGGTAACCCCTCAGGGCTGCAGAAATGTGCATGCATTGAACTGTCATCCCCCAGGCTTCTCTGCACACACCCAGCTCAGCCCAGAGGATGCTACAGGGTTACCCATCACCTCGAATCTGTTCTCCAGGCTTTCCTAAATGCTGAGGATGGGAAGCTATTCCATCCTGTGGTAAAAGCATTTCCAGTCCTGCTGTCTGCTGATGCTTGTGGTGGTGAAGCACAGGGCATTCATGGGCCCTGACCTCCTTTTCCACTGCACAAAGTGTGCCCTGGGAGGACTCTTCTGGTGGGCTTTGGTGGGCTTTGTAGCCTCCAAAGCCACAGGCTCAGGTAAACCAGTGCTGAAACCTGCCCTGAACCTGTTAAGGCTGGGATGTCCCAGCCACCAGAGGCATGGCTATGAGGTGTGCTGTGTGCTCTGTGGCCCTCTGCAACTGAACTAGAGGGGAGCAGGAGTATGAGGGTCCCTACCTGGAGGAGTCTTGGTCCCCCTGACCTAGGGGCATGGACACATGAACCACCCCCTTCCCGCAATCAGTGTGGCTGTGAGTCCTACCCCACCGAGCAAAGGCAGGGTTGTGAATGGTGTGTGATGCTCTGATGCTGAACACGGCCAAGCCAGGGAGCACTTGGGGCTGTTCTGATGCACACAACATGCACACAGCATTCACCCAGATAGATGTGGGCTGCACCTACAAGTCATGGAGGAACAAACAGGCTGGGCCACATGCACTGGGGAAAGTTTTATTGGCACTTTCCATAGCTGGGTGATGGCAAAGGCGCTGCTGCAAACCTGCTCCAAGACACGTGGCTGTCCTGCTGGGAATGGGAAAGGGACAGGGAGACCTCTGCCTCAGTCAGGTTATGTGGGGTTCTCAGGGTGGGTGCACATAGCAGTGCCAGCAGCACCCTGGGGGCTTGGCACCATCACTCTGGGTGCAGATGCATCCAGATGTGCCTGTTTGCCCCATTCAGTGATCGCCTGTGCTTGGTCCCCAGGCCAGGCCATTGTGTCTGAGGCTAGGGCTGACCTCTTCACTGGGGCTTCCCACCCAGCAGAGAAACCTGGAGCATCAGCAACAGCCTGGCACAAGCAGCAGTGTTTGCAGGGCAGGGTGAAGAGGCCAGCATGCTGGGGTGGGCTCCGGTGGTCCTCTAGTCAGGGAAAAGCAGGAACCCAGAGAAGATGCTGTCAGAGTTGCCGATGCCCACCATGCCATTGTAGGCATTCACTGCCAGCCAGACCTGGTTCCCAGCCTCCAGGTGGAGGAGGATCCCACCAGAGGTGACCTGCATGGTGTTGGTCTTGTGGTCACAGAAGCTGGCCATCTTCATCTCATCCTTGTGCAGGATGACACAGAGGTTGGCTGTCTGCGAGGTGTGGAAGACGAAGTAGTAGAGGCCGGAGACCCTGCAGGTGAACTTGCCCGTGGTGGTGTTGTAGTCGTGGTTGGTGTTGGTGATGATGTGGTTGAACACCACGGGGATGTTCTTCAAGGGGTACTCACCCGTCTGCCTCGTCACTGAAAACGCTGACTGGTCCTTCTGCTTGTAGCTGCCTGGCATTCCCGGCTCTCCAGCCATGCCAGGGTCTCCAGGGTCTCCAGGGGGACCAGGGGGACCCATGGGGCCATTCTTGCCTGGCAAGCCAGGGCTGCCTGGTTCCCCTTTCATGCCCTTGGGCCCTCGTGTTGATGGAGTGGCCGGGATTCCTGTGGAGTGGTGAAAGGGAGTGAGTGTCAATGGTAGGATGTGGGGAGAGGCTCCTCCAGCCCCTTCCCTCAGGCAGGAGAGGGTTGTTGTTGCTCTCCAGCTGCCTTTCCTCCTGCCCTGTCCATAGAGGATGCTCTCCTTATGCCCTCAAACCAAGGCAGAACAGCCATGAATGGCCCCCATTCAACAGCCTGTGTGTTCACTCACCTGGCTCGCCTTTGGCTCCCTTCAGCCCATCCCGGCCATCCTTGCCTGGCAGACCCGGCATGCCTGGCAGGCCTGGAACCCCATAGCAGCTGTGATGGGCATCTCCGGTCACAGCAGACCCCAGATTCAGGAGCAGGAGGGCAAGGACCAGATGGAGCTGCTCCCAGAAGCTCTGCCCCATTTTGATGCTCTGGAGCTTGGAAAGGGAAAGAAGGTGTTGGAGGTTGGAGGCATTGCATGGTGGCTTCCAGGCCATGGGAAAAAGGAGGTGCTATGAGGCTGACTGCATCAGGAGCTCCCAGCTGTGATGGCTGAGCCCTCAGTGTCCCCCCCATTCCAATTTCCAGGTTGTGGACCTGAGTGATCCCACCCCTCCAGCAGCATCCTCACTTCCGTAGCTCTGCCCATCAGGTTCAAGCCCCCATCACCTGGGAATCTCCCAGGACAATCCATAGGAATAGGTCTTCCCCCAGCAAGACCAGCGTGCATCGCCTCCCCATGACATGTGTGCAGCCTGGCTGTGCCTGTGTCTCCTTCTCCACCTCCTCTCCCATAGCCCAGTGCTGTGCCATACTGATGGACTCCCAGCCCCTATGCAGCCCACCCCAAAGAGATGGACCCTGCAGCACCTCTTACCTCTGGTGGGGTCTTCTGTGCTGCTGAGCCCTCTGTCTGCTGTGGGCACTGCAAAGTGTGTGTGGGTCCGTGACACCCTCCCTGAGGAAGTCTCAGAGTTAGGAAAGGTCCCTTGGGGACCCAGAAGCCCCAGATGAGTTTCACATCCTCCTGAGTGGTTGCTTCCTCTGAGCAAGCACTTTCCTGTCCATCCAGTGAGATCTGCACTTGTGCCACTGCAGCACGTCCTGGACTGGTTTGTGACCAGAAAGGCAGTGAATGGATGAGGAGCAGAGCCCCAGGTAGCCAGAGACATGAGTGCAATGAAGGGGTTGTGTAAGGTCATTGCCTGGCTCTGATGGCACCATGCTGCACGCTCAGGCAATGGCACTGAAGGATGTTTCTCCTTGTTCCTGACCCGCAGGCCATTTGTCCTCCCTGCATCTTGCCCTATGCTCCACCATCTCTGCTGGGTACTGGGTTTGCTGGGAACCCAGAAACCCTGGTCAGGATATTGCTCCTTACTGTTGAGCTGACGTCCTCCTCACTACTCCAGCAATGGAGACATCCAACCATCCAGCATGTGAGTAGCAGCCCCAGGGTATGGCACCTGCGTGGATTCTTGTTCTTGTGGTCTAAGCCCAGATAGCAACTAAGAACCACAGAGCTGCTCAGTCACAGCCCCCTGCCATGGTGCGATGGGGAGAGTCGGAGACAAGGTAAACCCCATGGGTTGGGACAAGAAGAGTTCAATAATTAAGATAAAGTACAATAGAATCCTAATGCTAATGCTGCTACCAATGAAAAGGGAGACAACAAAGAGACAGAGATGAAACAAAACAATATAACCAGCAAACAACACTGATGCACAATACAATTGCTCACCACCCATGGATGGATGCCCATCCCAATCCCAAGCAGTGATGAGTCCCTCCTGGCCAACTCCCCCAGTTTCTGTACTGGGCATGATGTGCTGTGGTGTGGAATACATGAAAGACTGAAAAGTCCTTGATCAGGGTAAGTGCTGCTGAGCAACAGCTAAACCATCAGTGTGTCATCAGCATTGCTCTCAGAGTAAGGCCTAAACACAGCACTGCATCAGCTACTAGGAAGAAAATTAACTCTGTTACAGCTGAAACCAGGGCACTTCTCTGATGCTTTCTGGCTGCCTGATACCTGCCCAGCCTGCAGTACTGCCCACTAGTCCCACCTCATACCCCTAGGATTGAGGAGCATCACCCCAACACTCCACAGCCATCATCCCACAACCACACCATCCACCCTGCAGTCCCTGTCACTCCTCGCTGAAAGGCTGGAGGACCACAGCTGCTTTTCCCCTTCCTTGGAGAGTTTGGGTACCAAACAGTACCATGTGGGTGAAGTGCATGGTCTTCCTGTAGTTGCCCTTGTACAGGACAGCTACCTTCGACTCATCCAAGAAAGGACACACATCGGTTAGTCCCAGAGATTTCCTGTTCCTCCCTGTAACTGCTCTGTTCGTACATTCAGTCCCTCCTGTCCCTCTGTCTTTGCAATTGGGGTCTGTGATTGCCCAGGGGCAAGCTGGGACCACTTCTCCCACTGGGCAACTTGGGAAGGGGCCCAGGACATTGATGGTTTGGGGAAGACACGTGGATAGGAAAGAAAAGCCCAGCAGCTGTTGTGGAAGAAGGGTTTATTTATGCAGATGGAGAAGGGTGTGAGAAGCAGCAGTGGCTGGGTGCCAGAAAGGCGTTTGCAATGGTTGGTGTAGCAGAAGCAGTGGCACGCAGTGATTTCCCACTCAGGAGCAAAGAACTGTAGCTGATAAAGTTGTCTCCAGGGACAATTGGACCTTTTCAGTGTGGGGTCTGAATGCCCTCTGCCTCCAGGATGGAGTGGGAAGGCTCAACATGGAGGTAACTGCTCCAGTGCTGACCCACAGCCCAGCCACTCTGTGACACTTTGTGGAAGCACAGGACCCATCTGGTGACTCAGTTTGCAGCCGTCTGTGCTGTGGTCCTGAACATCCCATACACTCACAGGGGGAAACACCATGCAGACAGGTAGGTCTGGGCTGGTGGATAGACCCATCAGCCCATCAATGGGTAGAGCATGAAGCCACTGAAGACGCTGTCTGCCTCGGAGCCGCTGTAGATCATGTTGCCCCGGGCAGCATCGGTGCTGAGGGAGACCCGATCCCCCTGCGCCAGGGTGAGGACGCTGCTGCCCGAGTTCACCTGCAGCGTCTGGCGGCTGTTGGAGTCGCAGAAGCTGACCACGTTCTCTCTGTTTTTGGTGATGCTCAGGCAGAGGTCACCACTGGAGATCACCTGGTAGGAGAAGTAATAGATCCCGGGGATGCGGCAGGTGAACTCCCCGGTCTGGGGGCTGTAGGAGCTCTCCTGGTTGGTGATGATGTTGTCGAACACCACGGTGCTGCCCCGGGATGGTGGGGACCTCCGCGAGGCAGAGAAGGCAGGACGCGGCTGCTCCAGGATGTTGCCAGCTTTCCCTTTGTGTCCCTTTGGCCCTGGCTGTCCAGCGAACCCAGGGGGGCCGGGCAGGCCATGGTAGCCCCGGTTCCCTGGGATGCCAGGAGGCCCTGGCTCACCTGCATCCCCTTTCGGTCCCTGGATGCCCGTCCTCTGTGCTGATCTCCCTGGAGAGAGGTGGTGAAAGGGAGAAGTCCATGCATGTCTGTCATAACCTGAGCTACTCCCATAGCCCGTGATGCTTCTACCTTGAGGCTCCCAGGTCACCTGCACCGCACATCCCCGGCTCCCCCTTACCTGGCTCTCCCATGTCACCCTTCTGCCCCGGCCTCCCATCAAGGCCAGGGACTCCAGGGAAGCCGTCCTTGCCGTCTGGTGCCCGGCACACACCGTCTTCCATCAGGACCATGCCCAGCAGTGCTGCCAGGGTGCTGGTCACCAGCCAAAGCCCAAGGTGCATCCTGCCTCCCTACAGACACAGGGGTGAGGGAACTGGGGATGGAGGCACGCACACAGCAGACACACCTTGGATGAACACACAAGTGCTTCCATCAGGTGCATCCACAGATCCACCATGGCACCCATGTGTTGTCCAATATAGACAGGACACCACATGCAGTAGTGAAAATAACTTCACAGAAGGGTTTTGAGGGTGTTTCCTTATGTGATCTGGAGTCAATGATGTTACAGACAGTCTGACATGTGGCCAAGGCAGGACTGTGGGATTGGAAAGCACGGGACATGGAGCACAGCATAAACCCTTTGCGTGCCCTTGGGATGGGTGTTTGCATGTCAGATGCATGCAGAGAAGTGTTGAAGCACTGAGATACAGGCAGTGGTCCCATGGGATAGAGACCACAGGTGAGGAAGGGATGCAGAAAACACAACAGAGGAGGGATAAACAGGAAAGGGGTAAACAGACAGAAAGAGATCCAGTTGTCCAACACATAGAGCGGGGAGAGAGAAGGGATGTCCTGAGCACACAGCCCTACCCCAAAACCTGAGATGCTCAGGCTGGAACAAGCCTGCAGAACCCAGTGATGTTCCCAACCACATGGAGCAAGGACAGATTACTGCAGCCCCCCCTTCCCCCTGGCATCATATTCTCCTCCTTTTCCTACTTGTGGAGGAGGCAAGTGAAGAAAGGAGTGGGACAGGGAGTGAGGACCAGTGAGTGTTGGCCGAGGAGGCTGTTGGGGGTGACTTACCTCCTTGCTGGGGTGAATGAAGACAGGCCAGTCCGAGCAGCAGCTCTCCTTGCTAGAAGCTTTTCCCTGCGAGCAGGGAGGAAGAGAAGCAGGGTGGGGGGATGTACTTGCATGCACGGTGGTTTGCCTGGTTGGGGAACATGAGTGCCAAGTTTCGCTTTCTCTGCATGAGAAACTTGTTCCCTTTCCTGCTGTGCAGGGCACAGTGAGGGAACAGCTTGGTCAGCAGAAGTGCAGGACCACAGCGCTCCCAGCCTAGCCCAAGGCACCGTCCCTGCAGCAGGGACCAGCAGTGGCTGGGCATAAAGCAACCCAAAGGCATCCCACAGCTCTGTCACTGCAGGAGGGGGCAGGAGGTGTGAGTACGAGGTGGCATCCAAGGGATGCTCGCTGTGGGGATCACTCCTGATGGCTCCTGGTCTGGGTGATGGGCAGAGTGTGACTGTCACTGGTACCCAGCCTTGTCACTACTGCTGCTGGGGGCTGACCTCTTCAGATGCCCACCTTGGGGCTGCTCCCTGATGAAGCAGGGCTTCAGCAAAGTCAGCTCTGCTGCAACAGAGCCCCCAGATACCACCAGTACTCAAGCCCCACTGCAACAGGGAGCAAAGGGATGCGATATGCCTCAATGAGTGCAGCAAGTCCTTGGGGATGCTGGGGACCAGCCAGACCACCTCTCATGGTCCCAAGGAAGGTGTTGTATTGTTTTCAAAACAGCTGAAAAAGGAAACGACTGATGTGAAACCTAAAATGAACCCAGAGACCCTTTCCAGACAAAACTCTGCTCATGGATGCATCGCCATTAATAATTACCTTCGGAGATCTATCCATGAGCTGAGTGTGCGTCCTCTTAATGCAATATAATGCACATTTTTAATCAAACTGTCACCCTGTAATAAATCAGATGCCCAGAAGAAATGCAGTTGTATTTGATCAGAGTTCCTCTGTCAACCAGACCTGTATTTGTGTCAAGAAGAGATGAAGGGTGAGTTTGAAAAGACCTTCTGCAAAACAGAGCTTCTGGACAGTAATTGTGTTTCTGCCCTACTGCCCTTCCTTAACATACAGTCAAAACGTGATCACTCTGTCATTTCATCCAGGATTGATCAATGGCCTCATGCTCCTGTGTCCTTTGTCTCTGATTGTCCCCCTAACCCCACTGAAACGCTGAATTACAGGGGGATGGTTACAGGTTTCCAGCATCTCCTGGAAGATGGTGTTGGTCCAGGTGGTACCTCCTCCAGGTTCTTGAGGCTCCTGATCAGTGCTTAGCCCCACCTGCTTGACTTTCAGTTTTGCTGTGTTCAAGCTGACCTTCGTTCTTCATCCTCCTCCTGATCTGCAGCTGGGACATTGGTTGCTCTAGAAGATGGATGGATGGATGGATGGATGGATGGATGGACAGATGGATGGATGGATGAATGGATGGACTGATGGAGGGAGAGATGAGTAGACTGATGGATGGATGAATGGAGGGATGGATGGAGGGAGGCAGGGGTGGATGGATGGGTGGATGAATGGAGGAATGGATGGATGAATGGAGGGATGGATGGGTGGATGGTTGGACGAAA
>JANHGB010051440.1:0-16300 GCA_026283785.1 Coracopsis vasa
ACCGGTGCAACAAAACCTTCTAGCATCAAACACGACTCTTTGAGAGGTGATTAGAGCAGGAGGGAAGGCTTTAGTGATATAAGCACCACATTTGCAATAATTAGGCTCCCTGGAGTGATAGGTTCAAATCCTAGCAGGGTTGACTCAGCCCTTCATCCCTCTAAGGTAGATTAAATGGGTTTTCTGTAGTAGGGTCTTTTGGACAAGACCTTAGAAAACACACAGACACCTCAGTTTCCTCTTTTTACTGCAAGCCTGAATTTCACAAATTTATAAACCAGAGACACAGGACATTTCACATAAACCTAACTGTTTGCCCAAGCACTACTTGCCAAAACCTGTCTTTACTTCTGTAGTGACCATGCAGCTCTCCTACTCACCAGACTCCTTCAAAGAGGGGCTCTTTGGTAGAGAAACATGTAGTGTAGTGAGAGCTGTGGTTTGAGACAAAGCAATGCAGTTTGAATGTATCCTATTACTAAACACAACCTTCAGCCTCTAGTTTTAAGATTACTGTCTAAAAATGAGTATTTTCTACTACACATTGATATTCCCTCACTTGAGGGTGACTAACCCGTCATGAGTCAAACCAGAATATGGGCTTATGTAGCACCATAGGCTGAAGGGGAGTTGATCTATTTTTTGTCTTTAAAAAAATACCTACAGAAAAGCATTCCTAAGATGATTCCTGTTCCAGGGGGGAGAAGGGGGTGCATGTCTCTTCCTCACATCTATTTGGTCTGCTTAGGAAGCCAAGGTTGGCAAGCAGTTCAAGAGGAATGTTCAGAGTAAGTGTCTGGGAGACCCCTTCAGAGTAAGGGAATAGAGGATGAATCATAGAATCATAGAACCATAGAACTGTTTAGGTTGAAAAAGACCTTTAAGATCATCAAGTCCAACTGTTAACCTTACACTGCCAAGTCCACCATTAAATCATGCCCCTAAGTGCCATATCTACACATCTTTTAAATACCTCTAGGGATTGTGACTTCCCTGGGCAGCCTGTTCCAGTGCTTGATAATCCTTTCAGTGAAGACATTTTTCCTAATATCCAGTCTAAACCTCCCTTGGTGCAACTTGAGGCCATTCTCTCTTGTCCTATTGCTTGATACTTGAAGAAGAGATCAACACCCACCATGCTACAGCTTCCTTTCAGGTAGTTGCAGAGAGAGAGAAGATCTCCCCCAAGCCTCCTTTTCTCCAGGCTAAACACCCTCAGTTCTCTCAGCTGCTCCTCATCACACTTGTGCTCCAGGCCACTCGCCAGCTTCGTTCCTTCTCTTTGGACATTCTCCAGCACCTCAATATCTTTGTTGTAGTGAGAGGCCCAAAACTGAACACAGTATTTGAGGTGCGATCTCACCAGTGCCAAGTGCAAGGAGACAATCACCTTACTAGTCCTGCTGGCAACAAGCCAGGATGCTCTTGGATGCTCTGTAGAGCCTTCCTATCCTCCAGCAGATCAACACTCCTACCCAACTTGGTGTCCTTTGCAAACTTACTGAGGGTGCACTCGATCCCCTCATCCAGATCACTGATAAAGATACTAAGCAGAACTGGCCCCAGTACTGAGCCCTGGGGAATATTACTGGTGACTGGCCACCAACTGGAGTTAACTCCGTTCACCACTCCTTTTTTGGGCCTGGCCATCCTACCATTTTTTTTCTCAGCCAATAGTACCCCCATCCAAGCCATCAGCAGCCAGCTTCTCCAGGAGAATGCTGTGGGAAATGGTGTCAAAGCCTAGGTTCACGACTCCCACAGCCTTTTCTTCATCCAGCTAAGCAGGTCACCTTGTCATAGAAGGCGATCAGGTTGGTCAAGCAGGACCTGCCTTTCATGAACCCATGCTGCCTGGGCTGGATCACCTGGTTATCATGTATGTGCCATGTGATGGCACTTAATGTGATTTGTTCATAACCTTCCCTGGCGGTGAGGACAGACTGACAGGCCTGTAGTTTCCCAGATCCTTCTTCCAGCCCTTCTTGTAGACGGGCATCACAGTTGCTAAACTCCAGTCAACTGGGACCTCCCTGGTTAGCCGGGAATGCTGATAAATGATGGGAAGTGCCTTGGTAAGGCACTTTCACCAGCTCCCTCAGTACCTTTGGGTGGATCCCATCTGGCCCCATGGACTGTGTGTGTCTAAGGGGTATAGCAGGTTGCTAACGATTTCCTCTTGGATTAGGGGGACTTCATTCTGCTCCCCATCCCTGTCTTCCAGCTCAGTAGGCTGAGTACCTGGAGGACAGCTGGTCTTACTATTAAAGTCTGAGGCTAAGAAGGCATAAGGTACCTCAGCCTTTTCCTCATCCTTTGTTGCTATGTTTCCCGCTGCATCCAATAAAGGATGGGAGATCCTCCTTAGCCCTCCTTTTGTCACTAATGTATTTACAGAAATATTTTTTATTGTCTTTTAGTAGTAGCCAGATTAAGTTCTAGTCGGGCTTTGGCCCTTCTAATTTTCTCCCTGTATAACCTCACAACATCATTGTAGTCCTCCTGAGTTACCTGCCCCTTCTTCCAGAGGTCATAAACCCTCCTTTTACTCCTGAGTTCCAGCCAAAGCTCTCTCTTTGCCAGGCTTCTTCCCCACTGGTTTGCCTTTTAGCACACAGGAGCAGCCTGCTCCTGTCCTTTTAAGATTTCCTTCCTGAAGAATGCCCAGCCCTCTTGGACTCCTTTGCCCTTCAGGACTGCCTCCAAGAGGCTTTGTCAGCCGGGCTCCTAAACAGGCCAAAGTCTGCTCTCCAAAGTCCAAGGTAGCACTTTTGACATAGGGCATAGCAACATCTTCATGCTGGATGAACCATCATTCTCTTTATTGTTCTGTTCCACTTGCAGAGCCTCATACCTATTACTTGAGGGCACCCGGGAAGTGGGGGTAGTCACACGGGAGATGCGCCTGCCACCCTGGACAGGAACTTGTTACTGCTCCCAATCCCCTGACTCACTGTGTTCAGCCAGGCAGAGAAAGGATAGGGAATCCTCTCTATCATATCCTGTCTGCCTGCTGGTCCTGTCTCAGGGAAGGTAGGGTGTGATTCCAGTAGTCCATTTCTCTCTTTGACTCCCTAATACTCCTTACGCTACTCACTTCCTCCCAGAGCATTGTCACTAAGTGGAGCAGTACCTCTACCTGGCGCACCACCCACAGGTCTGCTCACTCCTGCCCTCCCAAATCTTCGTTCGCGAAGTCAAGCCAAGCCAAGGCAGTACTGGTGTAAGAGGAGAGAGCAGCCTAAAGCCTGACACCGGGGTGGCAGCATGTTCCCACCGGAGCTCTGCCTGGGCAGCTGTGTCCCTACCGGAGCTCTGCCTGGGCAGCTGTGTCCCTACCGGAGCTCTGCCTGGGCAGCTGTGTCCCTTGTGGTGGGTGCAGAGTTTGCAGAGGCCATGGCCCCTGCAGCTCTCTCCGCTACCCCTTGAGGTTCTCCCAGTTTGGTAACCCCCTGCGCACTGCACTAGAGCACTCCATTGCGGATTCTGCCAGCACCAGAGACACTATTCTCATCAGCTGCTGAAAAGGCCATTTCAACCTTGTTTGTTAGGGCTTTCCTTAGCTTTCCTTGGCTGCAGAAATAAAATGATGTGAGATAACACAGGAAACAACCACACAGAATTAGGAAAAATGTGAGGGAGAGGAACTGACTGGACCAAAGACAGAGAAATAGCCCCTAAAAATGTCATTAAATCTGAAGAATAGGGAGCATTGCATTTATTCCTCTTTATTTTGTTTTCCTAGTGGAGGAGTGCAGTGGAGAGGCAAGTTATGCTGGGTGATGAACTCTCCTGAGATTCTGTCCTCTTGCATTTCTCCATGACCTGGAGATGCAGAGACCATAGACCAGGCTGGCATTTTATTTGCCCAACACAAGTGTTGCATACATAACTCTTCTCCAACAAAGGCAGCAGTCCTGCCCATGCAGTCAATACTGGGGAAAAGGAGGAGAGAGATGCAAGTATGACTGAATAGCAGTCGAGTACAGCTAGCTAATTGCAGCTTCATGTAATCGCTTTCATAGCTGTTATCATAACTGTATATATTTCCAGCTCAATTCCTCTATCTTTTCCGGCCTCCTGTCTTCGCAGCTGCCTCCTCTTCTCTCCTTCCTGATGGCTGCAAATCTCTGCTTATCACCCATTTTCATGCTGTGTTTTGTCTGTCTCTTTGTGTTCATCCCTGTACCAGCTTCTTGGCTGCTTGTGGCAGTTTCGTATTTCCTGCATGTTGTGAGAGACTTCAGTATGAGCTACTTGTTTCAGTTAGCATGTGTGACCTTTTGCTTTATTTTTTTTCCTGGGTGATTTAATTTTACACATGCTTACACTAAGGACTAGGTTTGCAAACTATAGTAGTCAATATGGATGTGCAATTGCTATCTGAGGCAGTAAGAATTAAGACAATTACTTATTTATCAGATTTCTTTTTGTGTGAATGTATCCATCTCCTGCATGAATTTTTCATGCAAGCTCATCTTGGAAAAAACATTCCCTCCTCCTGGGAAGGATTTGAGCTCTTTGGGGAATTCCCCCAAATTCTCGTGTTTTTTTCTTTAATTGAACCCCACCGTGTAAGAAGAGCTCCGTCTACAATATTGATTGCGGAAAAACATGCAGACCTGTCAGTCTCTCTTTTCCCAAGGCAAAACTCTCCTATTGTCCTTTTCTGCTGGGGTGTAATCTCCACAAAGGCAGACTTCAAACAGTTAAGCTTCTTCCCATTGTATTGGGACTATATATAGTGCTCCACTTAAACATTCACATTTAACAGGTTTCAAGCTTCAGTGATAAACTAGCAACGTTTTTCCTTCATGACAACTGTTTGACAGCTTTTGAAAATGGATAAAAAATGGAAAATTACCCTACAGAGGAAACATCCCCTTCCCTTCATAACTCAGGCTGAGACATGGCATGAATGGAATAACACTCTTATTACATTCTGGGCACTGAACATAAAATGCATTGCCTCCTTCTATTCCACTTGATTTGATAATCTAGTACAATTTAGGTCCATAATAAATTAAATTGTTCAGAAACTTGGTTCACTGCCTAAACTCTGAAAGGCTGTGCTGTTTAATGATGCCTTCCTTTCTTTCAGTGTTTTATCTTTGGGATAAATAATTCAGCCTAATAAACCCTGTGATCTGCGAGGTTAATTGACACCCACAGTAATTCCCAGCTTGTGCACAGCACCCATATTTGTCTGTCTTTCACAGAGTCCTGTAGCATCACCTAATCTTTGTGGCTCACTAGTCAGGTTCCCTGCATTGCCAGAAGCTCTAATCATTGCAAACACCACTTCTGCTCCTCTACAGGCAAGGGCCTAAGGTCTGAGCTCATTCCTTGTTCCCCAAGTGGTTATCTCTCTGGTAGACTTCTGGGAAAACCCTGGAGCAATTGGGACTAGACTGAAATGAAAAAAAAATAAATCAGTGATAAAAGTGGAATGAAAAAATTATGATGAAGATCCACAAATATATTATCTGGGGGATTTATTCATAGGTGATGTGTCCAGCTGCACAGCGGGATGAATCAGTTCTTATTAATTATTAAATCGCTCAGATGGTGCTCCTCCCCAAACCTGATGTTTATTGAAAAAAAGTAATTGAATAGGATTTGGCCAGTTCCACTCCCTGTTTTCCAGTATTATATAACAGATATCTCCACCAGCCCGCTCCTTCTGTCTCTCTCTGCTTTCAGGCTAGCACACAGTTTATTGGGTATCAATAAAACATAAGAATTACTCCTGGTACAACAATAGCAACTCTTTGCAACCTTCAGCCTGCTTAGCTCCCAGGAATAGCGTGCTAATGAGGGTGTGCGGTGTTTTGGACAGATGCTGGAGTGTTATGCTGGGCTGATAACTGCATCTCTTGGATCAAACACTGCACTGAGATGACTCATGCCTTTTACTAATTTATAAGAGCAGTCTTCCTTGAAATCCCCATATAAATACTATCGTCCTGTTCTCTGTGAGTGACTACAGCCTTGAAGTCAACAAAAGTAATGGGCACTGTGTGTGGAACAATGAGTCTCCAGCATATTCCTTTTTATCTCCTGGATGATATATGAGAATTTTGGGTTGTTTTCCTTTGTTTTGAATTTGCATTTTTATCCAGAGTCTGTAGGAATGGAAGGGTCACATAGTCTGTGGAGAACCACAGGATGGTGGGCAGAGGAACACAAAAAGGCTGAGCCGTAGTTTTGTAAAGAGCGAGGCTGGAACTGCATTGCAAGCCTGATGGTTTGGATACATGTAATTCTTAAACTTAAAATCAAGGTTCATTTACTGAATGCATTATAGTTTGCTTTACAGGATAGTGACTAAACACGACAGTGTCCTATTCACACCTGTCAGGAGTGACCTGCTGAGGGAAACAAGGCTTTTAAAAGTCAGATGGAGCTCAGTACATTTCTTTTTTCATTTTGACTGAAGAGATGCTTCCAAGTAAGTGACTCTAACTTCCTAGCTCGTATTGAATTTTTATACCCCTGTGGCTACTCTGTGCAAACAAGGGTATTCATGCACTGGCATACCTAGATAAAAATTACCAGATATCCCACTGTAATTTCTAAAGGCAGTAGACAAACCTGAGGGTGAAGACAGGGTTCACATCTTTCCCCACTGACGTACAGCGCTTTGGCTGAGCACAAAAGCAGATGCCCAAATTGCCTGAACAAAGCCACTTTCACAGCCCATTTCAAGCATCTGCCACCTTTGCTTATAGATCAATAGGCGTTGCTGTCCCCAGTGTGACACCCCCAGTCAAGCCCAGAGTCCTCCTGCACAGGCTAGGATAACCCACCAGTCATATCTTTCTCCGCTGACTAAAGGGAAGGCAAATGACAAGCTCAAACCATACACCAGATCTTTAGATAAAAAATTGGTGAGAAGATTGCCTGAACCAGAATTGGAATGGAACCAGCAGTTCTGTGAGCAGTGAGCAAGCAGCAAGGTGCTAATGGGAAGCTCAGATCCAAAATTCCTATGTCCCATTGCTCTCATTAATATCACACACCGTGATAAATCTGTATGTGCTGCCAGTAGTTTTCTGAGGTAAACAGGAATCTCTTTTCCCTCATGTCTTGTAGGACAGCCATTTCAGGCAGATCTCTTTCCCTAAGACACTACAGGTATCTCTCTGACCACAGACTTGACGCCAAAGGGGCTTCACTCTTCCACAGCCTGTGCTCGGTGCTTCTGTAGACAACTTCAAGATTCAGCTTGGTTTTAATCTTTTATTATCATGTACTGAGCGGAAGCGGGGCTGGCATCAGCTCCAGATGTTGGGCTGTTAAAAGACTGAAGCAGGTCAGGAAGGACTGACCCACAGCAAAGGGAAGGAGAGCAAAACTGGTGCCCAAGGCAGTCTCAGACCTCCCTCTACTCAACAGCATCTCTGCTGGGTTTGCTTATCTTCGGCAAATTAGCTATGTGCTGGAGGACATTTTTCCAGGAACTGGCTGGTCATGACAGGATAACTATCCCAGCATGTGCTTGGCAATTTAAGGCAGAAGCTCCAATAATGTCGCTAGGCTGAATAGCAACTTCTCACTGTGCAAGTGCAGCCTTGCTCTATGGTAAATCACAGCTACTCAGATGAAGCTGGCTGCAGTTTGTTGACAGATAAAGTAGCTCATGTCTGTAAGTGCGATTTGCACAAGAAAAAGTATTTCCCTGTATAAAAGGTCCACTCACTTTAAAGATATTGTCATGACCAAAACCACAGTTAGATGATTATCAGTATCTCAAAGTGGTTTTTGAGGGGATAATATTATTAGTCTGTCTCTAGGAAATATTGCTAAAGCTTCCACTTTGGGAAATCTTTTTTGCCATATGCGATTACAAACCACTCTCTTATACTTACCACCCCTCCTGCTCCTTTCCAAAAATCCACAATAACCAAACCTCTGCAAAGAAGGCCCTTGCTCAGACAGCACTTTGAAACAATGTCTGAAGGTTTCACTATCCCTGTTGATCTTATAAGGATGATGCCCTGCTGTTTAAGGGGGACAATGTACTGTGTAAAAGCACCCTAAGGCAGAGGAGGTATCCGGCAGCAGCACATATTCTTATGTTACATATCTATCTGACATGTTTGTACGTCAAAGCTGCCATGACTTGTGAAAAGCAGTATATTATTCCCTTTGAAGCGCATTTGCCTGTCATCAGGACACATATACTGATCAAGATTTCAGAGTTACTGGAGGTCCCACAATTCCCATTTTTTTTCAGAGTTTAAAGTAAGCTTCCTAGAACTTACAATAAATAATCAATCAGACAGTTAAAGGAGGAGTGGGGGAGGGAGGGAAATCAACTGGCAACTGTTTTCCAAGCATCCAAAATCATTCTATTATTTTATGTAGACAAGCTAGCAGGAATCCAGTGGAGGACCATGATGATGGTCAGGGGTCGCAGCATACAATGTACAAGGAGAGGCTGATAGAGCTGGTTTGTCTAGTCCAGAAAACAAAAAGAATGGGGAGGCCTTACCACAGTGAGGGAAATTATTACATGATTAAAGGAAAAATATTTTGTTCATAAGAATGGCAAAGCCCTGGAACAGGCTGCCTGGAGAAGTTGTGCATCCCCATCCTCAAGATGCAGCTACAATTTTGGTCAAAAATTTGTTCCAACTTCACAAGGCCCTAAGCAACCTGCTCTGGCTTTGATATTGGTCTGTAAGGGGTTTGGATCAGAGGATATACAAAGGTCCCTTCCAATCTACAACACCCTGCAATTCTATAAGGGGCCTGACCTTACTTAGCTAACCAGTCCTTTGATAGGAAAAAAGTAGGTTTTCAAGAAATGCAGATCAAACAGCCAAAGGCCACTGGACCAGCTCAGGGAAAGGTGCTTTGCTGCAGGAGGTAGCATGTGCCAAAGTGCAGGGTGGCTATGCGAGAAGTAGGTGAACAAATTGACAAAATGAGAGTCTGTGCTTCAGTGGGGGCTGAGGCGATGCAGGAAGGGAGCAGGGATAATATGCCAGTGCATATATTGTGATGCATGTACTTGCTTGGGCTTGCTTTGAAAAGAATTCCGTTCCTAAAGAAAACAATGAGGTTTTTTATGTTTTGGATGACCGAAGCCTTGATGCTGTTCCACAGCATGATAGCAACATCTTTCCTCAGAAAGACATCATCAGTCCCAAGTGGCTATTTCTGCTTCTGTAGCGAGAGAGAAAATGGTAAGTGAGAGAAAGAGAAAATGAAGTGTCTCTGACAAGAAAACAATGTGCCAGAAGCAACTCCTTTAAATACAGAAAGGCAACAGGACAGAATTCCATTCATTCTTCAGCTTTTTTTGTGGTTTTTTTACCCATTAAATATTTTACCTTCAATTTATTCCTTTTTCCTCTTGAAATATTGTGCTTCACAGTAAGAAATCATAGAACTGTAGAGGTTAGAGATGCAAGAAGCCTATTAGATCATCTGCTCCACCGCTCTTTGCCAGCAGGGAATTGCTCCCTCTGGTACGTTTTCTAGTGTTTTGTCCAGCCATGTTGTAAAAATCCGAGTGACCAGGCTTCCACCAGGTCCCCAGCAGCTTTTCTGCAGCTGGATGCATCTTGAAAGATTTTGCTGCTGGTCAGCCTGTGGTTTCACATTGCTAATGTCACCCCATTTGGCACTTCTGTGTCTATGTAGCAGTCTAAATTGTTTCCTCCACTTTTGCATTTGCTTCTTCCAACTCTGTATCTGCTTAGCATGGAGTCATAGAAAAACAGGGCTGAAAGGACCTTTACTGTTCATACTCAGAGAGCTTTTAAATCTGCTTTGTAAAATAACCTGCCTAGATTCCTGATAATTTTTATTGGTTTCCACCCTCCTTGTTTCAATTGTCCATGCACAGCAACTCCCCCAGCTGAGCGCATTATTCCAGGTACATTTGCATTAAAATGATGTAGAAAATATATCTCTATTGGCTTTGATTCAAATATCAAGGAAGCGGCACCCTAAAATTGCATCAGCATTTTTACAGCCAAACTGTAATATGCAGTTATGTTCAATTGGTCACCCACTCTCATTGCAAAGTGCTTCAGTATTCCTGCTAGCAGTTTGCCACTGACTACAAGTGGTTTAGAGGATTTTGCCTCAGGTATGTTTTTATGCTTACAAGTGGGAACTCATCTTGTTGTTTTCTCTAGCAATATCCCCAGTCTCAGTAGGTTACTTTGTGTAATTTTCATGTCCTGATTTACCTTTCAGTTCCTCCCAAGCCAGGGTTATCTGTGAGAGCTCTTTGCGTGCAGCTTACATTTCCTACAGATTATTAATCAGGGTACTAAATCACAACATTTATGACACCAACAATGGGTTTTTTTTTTTGCTATATGACTCTAGTGTGTTGTCTAATGCTTTCTCCCTTCCTTATGCATCTTTTACTTTCCAGTTCAGATTGTCCTTTCTCCTGGGACAATGATGTTGCCCTTTGCACCTATATTTTATTTTACCCATTATCTTTTTTTGAGAGGATTTTCAGGTTTTTGGACTGTCATGTTTTCTGGGAGCATTTACAGCTGTATTTTAGTAAGATAGAATTAGAAGCAATCTTCTGGATCACTGAATCCAGATCTCTATTATTTCAAACAGCTGTGCCATGAAATCCCTTTAAAATATTAATTGAGCTCCCGTGTGATGAAACTGTAAAATCAATTAAGTTTTCTGCTCCTGCTTTGTCTACAAGTATGCTGTTCTCCAGTTATTGTGCTTCAGTGGTTAAAATCTTTCTTCAGAATTCCAGCCTGAATTTGCTCATGGCCAGTTTTTACCACTTGTCCAGGTGCCAACGTAGTCCTTGAGCTTTGTTAGCTGTTTTTTCTCTTTTGCTTCCCCTTTCCTTCTTTCAGTATATTTATGGATGGCAATCAGATCCCATCTCAGCTTTTGCTTTCTGAGCTTACACGTGCCAAACTCTTCCATAAGCTGGCAGACAAAGGGCAGTGTAAAACCAGCTGGATTAGCTTTTAGCAAACTGTCCTGGGCCTGGGGTTTTGCATGGGCTGATTTATGCCTCTTCCTTGCAGGATAATCTCTTTAAGAAAACACCATATTTTCATAACTGTGAGTATCTGAGTTTATGGTTCATTACAGCATAAACATATCTTCTTTTAGACTTCACTTACACAGCTGCTTCCATTGCCTGGATCATCCTAACAACCTTTCCTTTGCTTGGTCTAGTTTTAAGCCTTCTGGAACACGAATAATTACAGTTGTGTGCAAAAGTCCAGATGAAGTCCCCACAACAGAGTTTATACTGTGCTATTAACGCTTTCATGTACCATGAATGGAAATAGTTCAGCTGACCTATGCTGTGGTAATTACCTGTGGTAACATCATAGCTATGGTTAAATGAGCCCTCCCAGCTCTCTCTTCTCTCTCATTTCCAATTAGGAAGCTTAAACTCACAGCTGTTTTTTTTTTTTCTAAGTGATAAAACCCACATTTTGCACTATCGAACCTCCTCTTGTTCTGTTCATCTAGCCTATGAGTTAACACAGCCTTTCCTTCAGCCCACTCCTTTGGAAGGCTGCCCCACTCCTCATTCCTAGGGTGATGCCTCCCAACTTTCCTCTTATTGCTCTTGACTTACTGCATTTCCTGTTTTTCCCAGTGCTTGCATTATTCTGGAGTCCAATGCATTTGTATAGCTCCACTTCATGACCATCTCAAATTCAGATAGCTTCTTTCACTACGGATCCCAGAATTCCTTTGTAGCTACAAGTTCACGGGTCATAAGCAACAATATCTTGGGTCTACTTAGGGCAACTTTTTGGTCTTGTGCACACATTTTCTGAACTTTTGCGACTTTTTGACTCCTAAAACTTCCATTCACCCCATCTACACAGCTATCATGTCAGAGGCTGATAATCTAAACATGTTACAGTGTCACTTGCCTATTGTACCATAGGCTCAAATAGCATTGTCGTCCTATTATAGAATAGTACAATCTCCCATAGAATATGTGTGGGGTTTAAAGAAATAGTTTGATTATTTGATACAACCAGATATTTTTGTGTCCTTCCCCTATGTTTTGTGGCTTTTAGTGCAGCTTTTTAAAGGTGTGTCTGTAAAAGAAATTCTTTTGTAAGCAAGATAAAATTTTGTTTAAAAAAGGTGCTGTTTTCCCTTAAAAGCATGGAATTGAGCCTGTTACGTTACTTATTTGATAAACATTGTTGCAAAACAAGGAAAATGTTAATACTGATAAATAGTTCATAGTTTATACCCCTTTTAGTAGTTGGGCAGGAAAATGTTAGTGGTACCATTTTCTATTATGTAAGCATGCTGATATTGCCAAATTTCAGTCTGAACGGCAAAAGTAGTTCTGACATCAGCCTACCCTGTTTTGACATTTTTGAAATTAAACACCAGGTTTTCTTGTTCTGAAAGCATTGTCTTCCTTTGAATTGTTTAATTTCATATTCTATTTTATATTGTAACAACATTCCTGAGAAATAAAATTAAACTGAAGCATCATTGCTGAAATGTATTCTGAGCAACGTAAAATGAATCTTCAAAAAGTTTTCTTAGGCAATTTTGAAGCTTAAGGGTTTCATGTATAACCATGGTGAAAATTGACATCAATACCTTGGAAATTTACATTAAACAGAATTTCTATTCTCTGCACAATTCGATCTTAACACAAAAATGCTCAACAACTCAGTACAACCCACCATAGCAAGTCCTGGTGTGGTTTCTTACTGAAGACCTAAAGAAATAAGGAATGATATTGAAGATTTTTCTGCCTGAATGTCTAAGCAGATGCAGTTTTTTGCCCTAGGATTAGTATAGATTATGCATCCACACACCCCTTTCTGAGGGTGGTTTTCTGCAGAGCTGAGATATTTCTTTTCCTAAGATGAGCTGTCAACATGTTTATCTGTAATAACCTCAATAACAAGCACAGAAAGAAGAATGAGTAAAACTGGTCTGATGTCAGGAATACGTGTTTTACATCCTAATTCCAGGCTGTGGTTCCATCCCCCATATTTTGCAAGAAGGTTGCCTTAGTCTTCACTTCCACCTATAGCTCATCAATTCATACATCAGCTTCTAGAAACCAAAGTTTAGAATTCTCATCCCTGAGGTGTTTCCATGGAGTAGACCATTTGCTGAAGGCCTTGATGATGGAAAGAAACCTAAAGCACAACCAATGCAAGAGGTCCTTGAAAGGGTTTTTAAATGCTGTTGTGGCACATGACAAAACTGGGAAAGTTTCAAAACAGAAATCAAATACAGTGGGACTTCAGTAGCCAATTCTTTTGAGTTTCCACCTGTTTCTTGCCTCAAAAAGAAGAGAGATTAAATACAAACACATAGCTCTCTTTTAAACAAAAGCTGTGAGGAAAAGCTTTTCAAGTGTCTTTATTCCCTTTTCTCTTTTACACGTTTTGTCTCTCATATGTGCCTTCTTGTGTCACAAAAAAGAGATTCTGGTCCCTTCATCTTTTATTCTATTTCACGTTGACTTAAAGCTACAATGGACTAATTTGATCATCCCTGTTTAACAGTGACATCTTTAAACATTAAAACCCTAGTATTACTGTTACTAGGATTTTTTTACATGAGAACAGATTCTTCTCTCTGTACATCAGGATGTCTACCCTTATGGACCTGTGGGTACCCATAAGGAGAGCCGTGAGCTGGAGGTGTCATGTTGTTTCACCGTTCTCCTCCTCGGAGGTCAGTGTCCATCACTGTGGTCAAGAGCAAAACAAGGCAAACTCCATCATCTTGCTCTTCCTCTGGTTCCTCTTCTGCCCTTTTGCTTCTTTATGCTGCAGCCCTGCTGTGGCAGGTAGCATCTTTTATGTTTTGTTTGCATTTTGCCTGACCTGGTGAGCTCTGAACTCAGCTGGGTTCATGGACCTGGGTAGATGTTCCCAGTTCCTCAAATCCTTTTTTTTCCTTTTGATAACTGAGGAGAAATATTAGGGGAGGGAACTAGACCAAATCTGAACTTTGCATTTCTCCCCCTTCTCTCTGCTGGATAGATATTCTTCTCAGACACACACAGGCTCGGAGTAATGGAGACCATAGTTCAGGTGATTTGTAAATGTCTTGCAGTGACAAATTTGACTTATATCTCAAGTTTCTCTTGTTCTTCCACTCACCCGGCTGTGCTGTGCCTACAGACTAGCACGGCCTCCTAAGACTGTTTTACAGTACCAAAAGCAGCCCTTGCAAACTGGGCTGCACAGCCACCCGCGGCTCTGGAATAAGGTGTTCAATACTTGGGTGACTCAGGTCACTGCACAAAGTCGTGCCAACCTGCCAAGCTCATTTGTTATTCTGGAAATGACCCACCATGGTTTCTGCACCACTAATTGGCCATGATCCATTTCCTGTTTTACGTATTCATCTCCTGTTTCTGCTGCCTGGTCCAAGAGATGCCAAGTACATCATTTAGTGTACAGGGCTTTGAACTTGGACTTAATGTGCAGGGTATTAGACAGAGATTTTGATTAGATTAGATATCAGGATCTGTTTGTGATAATCTCTGCAATCATTCTCACCAAATCATCTTACTGCCTGCAGTGACTGCATCTCTGGAGTGAAATGCAGGAAGAAAATATATACGACTCAAGGCAATAGAGTTACATCAGAGATGGCTTTGGCCCAAGGACTTATGCAAACCAGATTTGTAATGTTGCAAGTTCGTATTTTTCCTTTCTGTTTCAAAGAGGAAAAAAGCAGCAATAGTTGATACTGCCATAAGGCTGCAAGCCTGAAACATGGAGGAGTAGAAACATCAATGTCTTTAACAATGCTAATCCAAGCCTGTTGGACATGTGGACTATTTTTGCAATCAAAAGCTTATGAAATACAGTGTAGTGGGCTGAATATTGTTAAGTCCAACATGGGAAAATCCCTGGTAAAATCAAGGGAGGTTTTGTCTACATTAGGTATACAGGATTAGTGCTTAAAGAACTATAGTTCTTCATCCCTGAAGACCCTCGCTGATGCACTCCTATTTTTCACCAGCTTCTCTTCTTTACTTTTCTGAGATCACTGTGGTAGCTGGATGATGGTCTGCAGTGTGTATGACTGAGAGAGGCTGGGACTCAGCAATGTAGCTGCAAAGCCTGACTGGGCTCCTGTGGCCGTGCAAGTAGGAAGCTCTGCATATGCCTGAGCTTGGCCAGCACAGCACACATCTCTACCATCAGCTTCATGCCCAGGCCTGCTGCTTCTAGTACTAATACAGGCTTCTAGGCACAAACTACTGCCCCTAATTTTCAAAGCAAGCCTGAGACTGACTTTAGGTCTACTCTCAGATAAAAGTAGAAATGCTGAGACATTTTGTCCTGTACTTGCTTCACCTTTCCAATCACATGGAAATTACTACTGTGATATTTGCATGGCTGGTTCAGAAGCCAAACACAGCATTAACTCACACTATTGCTAAAATAAAGATAGCACCCTCATAAGCCTAACTAACAGTCTATTATCCCCTATAGGTCCATCATTTCTCTGGTCTATCAAGTAAAAGAATCAAGAAGGTAGTTGATATTCTCATGGGGAAAGCAACTACCCTTTGTAAAAGTGGCTTTATATCTGAGCATGTGTACTTGACATATTAACCTTCTTAAACTGTATATGTTTATGGATCTTTCTTCTATGACTTACATGTGTATGTTGGAATCAGTTCTGTCTTATCATCATTTCTATGGTTACCTTATCATCATTATAGTATGTAAGTGTTCCTATAATACTATTGTGGATGTCTTATCAAAATTTCCTGAAAAAAATGATCCCACAACTTATTTTGTGTATGCTCCAAACTACTAAGCATTGATACCTTTAATGATCTGTTTCCCAGCTAAAACAAAGTTGGCTTGAACATCTCTGCTAACATAAAGATCCTTTCTGGATAGAAAGCAAATTACTCCACGTATTATCTTCACTATGGAGCATGTCCAAAGAAGAGCAACAAAGCTGGTAAATTGTTTAAAGCACAAGTCTTATGAGGAACAGCTGAGGGAACTGGGGTTGATCAGCCTGGAGAAAAGGAGGCTCAGGTGAGACCTTATTGGTGCCTATGGCTACTGAAAGGAGGCTATAGCGTGCTGGGTGTTGGTCTCTTCTCCTAAATAACAAGCAACAAGACAAGAAGAAATGGCCTCAAGTTGCACCGAGAGGTTTAGACTGGATATTAGGAAAAATGCCTTCACTGAAAGGATTATCAAGTATTGGAACAGGCTGCCCAGGGAAGTGTCAGAGTCACCATCCCTGGAGGAATATAGAAGATGTGTAGATGTGGCACTTAGGGGCATGGTTTAATGGTGAA
>JANHGB010051441.1:0-13066 GCA_026283785.1 Coracopsis vasa
AGCACCCTCACAGGGAAGAGCTTCTGCCTTAGATCTAACCTGAACTTCCCCTGTTTCAGTGTGAACCCATCACCCCTATCATTACAGCCCCTGATGAAGAGTCATTAAGAAGCTTTGTAAATATTTAAAAACCAAATTTCATCTTATTTTCTTTAATCCTCCTGAACGAATGCATTTACTGGAGAAAAACTAAATCATTAAAAACTAACACAGAGCAGCTACTTCCATTCCACCATTCTTTGTGTCAACCCATCTCCCTACTGATTTTGTGTAAACTTCCAGACCATGGATAAAAACACTGGATACTGTCAGAACTAGTCTTAACCTTTACAAAAATCCTGTTCGAAATGCAGCTATTCTCATGCCAGATTGAGAAGTCAATTATATAGCACCAGATCCACCAGCATGCATTTTCTTTCTATCAATGACAGACATATTTCAAAAGGTTTAGAGCAATAATTAATAAAGCTAATTTTAGCTTGCATAAAATGCAGTAGATTCTGAATGGGCCACACTCTGCACCACAGTAACACCAAATGAAAAGCACTGTTATAAGGAAGAGCATTGTAAAATAAAAAAGCATTTACTAACCTTGAAGAAACATATGGTTTTACATGAAATTTAAATCAATTCCAGACATTCTTCCTATTTAAACTTATTCTCCTTTTCTACAGTCAGCATCCTATCCTACAGAAAACTAATGTATGTGCTTATGTTTAAGGCAGCAGTAATTGGGACTACTGGGACTACTTGTTGGTAGAGAAAAACATTCCAGTGTTTTTACTGGTATAAACCAAGCTATTTGCATTTCAAATGTTAAAACTTTATGTTCAACTCAAAAGTCTGTGTTTAAAAAAGCACAGAAGAGAAAGCAAGACCTCATTTCATCTCAGATTGATAGAAAGGAGCACATATAGACATCTCTGGCACGGTTTTACAGAGTGGGTGCTCCAATTCCTGTTGCTGATGTTTCATTACCGTATTCTTCCAGTCTTCTATGGCCAAATGCATAACCACCTTGACTTGCAAACAGTGTTTTACCAACTGTCACCTGATAGCACTCTATTTGCTTTCAAAATGAGAAAAATGTGTCTATTTCTATGAGATACAGATGTGGCATGAATCTGAGCCAGCATTCCGGAGCTGCAAATCCCACATCTGATTTCACAGTTACTGTAGCTGACCTCAATACTGCAGAACACTTTCCTTCCACCAAACCTCTAAACACTGTCAATAACAAAACAGTCTTTGCCCAGCACTTGCCAATAAAGAAACAAACCCCAAAAGCTACAAACTGAAATCTAACTCTGAAATTCATGTTGTATCTAGAGTCTGAACACACACTAAAATATACTGGGTTCTGTTTAATATAAAGTCAATACAGAGCAGTTTGAGGTAAAAATGTAAAGCTTAGTTTCACAGTGGGAAACTGGTATTTATGATGATTTCAAATGGGGTTAGCACCACTTTCTTAAATGGAAGTGAGAAGTTACAGTGGAAGATCTTCAAATGACTTGACTGTCACAGCGAATCAGCCAAAAATAAGTGTCTCAGAGAGAGTCTTGCCTTATCTTCTTGCTTTGTCTCTAATTTTTCTATGATAAAACCAAAATCAGAACATTTCCATGTATCTTGCAATGGGGTATTCTGATTTCCTTCCACCCCCAAGCAGTATTTGCTGAAGCTGTCTTTAACTGAAACACCAGCTAAAGATCTAAGCCGATTAAAGCTTTTTGAGGTCACTGAGCTAGAATAAAGTAGATCAGTTTCCCAGTGATCACTTCATGTAAGCATTCCTCAGTGCTCCATAAAGAATCTGACAATCCTGCAGTTTCTACCTATTGAAAGTTATCTATTTTTTTTCCTAAATAGAAGACATTTCAGATATCAAAATAACCAACTTGTTAAACAGTCTGGCTGTAACAATTCAAACAGAGAGGACCTATACTACAGAAGCTGGAGCCCAGAACTTAGATATTGTACAAGAATAAATTCAAGTCACTAAGAACTGAATATGAGTGATTCAGAATCTCAAATTCTTTCTTTCCTAGACCTTAGAATAGGAGGGATGAAGTAAGACATTTGGCTACGGTTTTCATTATACATAAGTGAGTTTAGTTCTTTTCAAGACACTAAAGATGTGAAGGAGTGCAAACTTTCTCATAGCACCGACTTGTCCCTCCACAGTAGAGCTTGACGCCAAGCAGCTACAGCCTCCCTCACCTGTAACTGCTTCCAGCACAGGCTCATTTGCTGGAGCCTCAGTATCATGCTATATTTTGCACCAGAGGTGTCTTAAATGTCTTAGAATGGACAGGGGGAGAAAAGAATCTGAAAGGTCCTGGAAAAACAGGGAAGGAGGAATCAATTCTTTCTTCCCCATTCCCAGCTAATCTAGATTGTCCCGCTGCAGGCCCTCATCAGACCCTACTTGCCCTCCCTCTCAGCCCCAGTAATTCTTAAGCTTCTTCTGCATCTATTCTAGCTCTTCCTATGAATTCAACTCCCAAATATCCCTTTCTCTATCAGATTCCCCATTTCTTACCTAGCTTCCTATCTTGTCCGAATCCTTCAGTTTCTTTCCTCACCCCACTTATCTCACCTCCTGTACAGCTAGATTACACAGCCTTCCTTCCCAGCAGGACAAACTATACTGCAGTAAGAGAATCTGCTTAGGCTGTAATCCAGTGTCAAGACCTGACATAGTCCAAAGCAGCCTCAAAATAAACTTAAGTGGTTTCCGGCCCCAAGCCATATATGAAAGAACACTCAAAAATCAAAATGTTTAATTCTTCTAGCAAAAGCTCGTAACACTATATTCCTTCTAAAACCAGCATGGCTCTGCTCAAGACTGCCTCCCTTACATCCTCTAAAATACCCAAAGCTTTGTGTTAGAAACCCCCAAAACCACATCAAAATCCACACCACAGAAAACCCACCACAAAACACACATCCTCTCCCTAAGAACTTGAGTTTTAGCCCATCATTTATCTCACAGCAACCCAGAGCTTGAAACACAGGGACAAAGACTGCAGAGGATTGATGTTTCAGAAGGCTGCCTACTCTCTGTTATTGCCCTCTCCTACTGAAGCTGATTAACAGAACAAAGTGGTTATAGTTTTGTAATCATTTTGACAGGCCACACTGCAAAACCTGAGTAGTCTCTTAGCTGGATATTGCCTTCAACATTTCGAGCTAGTGTTCTCTCCCAAACATGCAATGCTCTTTATATTTAATATAAAGTTATCTTCAGAAAATCTTGCTGGGTTTTTGTGATTTTTAACTCCCTCCTTTGCTGATAAAACTCTTTTATTTTGGAATAGAATTCTATGAATTCAAACTTATGAGAATTTGTTTTGAATAATTAACACTTAAATGACCTTGGTTTGTGTCATTAGATTTGTGACTGTGGTTCTTAAGCCACACAAGAAATCACAGAGCCAATTACGTTCACTACTCCCTACCAGTCAAGCAGAAATAGCATTTTTTATTAGTACTGCTGTTATCATCATCATTATTATAAAGAATTGGTTGCAAGGCCAAGGTCTGTAGCCTTTGGTTTAAGGAAATAGGGTCTGCAAACACACTATTCCTCCCAATTACAATTTTGGGATCTGATAATTCAAATTCTTCAGTTAGTTTTCTCCACACCTTAATCTTTGCTTCGGCAGGGGAGAAAGGAACCTAAAGACATAGCAACTTACTCTGATTCCAAAGAGTACATTTCTGCCATTGCTGAACAAGACCCAGCTTTTCTCAGATAACATACATCCTCCACTACTAAAAGGTTTGGTTTTTAAGCAAGTCATGAATAAGCTAAGGTTAAGATTCTGAAAAATTTAAATCACTTCAGTATTAAAAGCTCTTATAAGAAAGAAATACTCCTGCCAAAGTTGAACTACTAAGAATTTTATACGAAAGGGAGAATAATGATTTTTGGACTCCACCAAAATGCTACAGATGAAATTCCCACCAGGAAATTTCACTTGTTGTTTTCCCCCAAATAATAAGGAGATAGAATGTACTGACACAGTTTCTGTGCTCAGAATAATAGTTTGCTTCAAAGAACTTCTTCTAGCAATTCTCCAGTAGCTGAACCTTCTGCAAATAGAAAGGACCAATGAAACTGGGAGAAGACTAGGAACTGAAGAATCTAAGGGGTGGAGAAAACTATACATTATTCTTTAACTTAGGTCATCACTCCTGTATTTTATATAGAATTTGGACCATTGACATATTTAAAATAACTTATTTGTTTATGCTTTGTACCAAGTATATTTTATAATTAGCTAAAAAAATATGGATATTGATAGCTCAGCAAATTTCTTGGGCTTTGGAGAGCTATCAGTGAGAGAGCTATCAGAGTGTATAAACTCCCTGCCAATATAAGCTATCACTGATTTTAAGATTTCAGTCAAACTGGACTTTAAATACAAATCTACTACCCCAACAGTTTATACTGTTTCTGGCTCCTGTAAAGCTATGAGGAGAGAGAATGTGATCTTCCTTTGTTGAGTGGCTGTAGAATCAGATGAATTTGATACAGACAAGGTAGGTCTGCATTCACAAATGCACTGGCTGACAGTGAACACCACTTGCGACATGCTGACTGCCCAAAAAAAAGAGGATTTTGACCTTCTTGTCGTTGCCTTTTATTGCTAGTGTTTGCATAAGAATAGCAAGAGGTATTTTCATTCATAAAGCACAAGGGCATTTCATGGCCCAAATCATAAAAATAGTTTGGAAGTCTCTTTATTAGATAGGCATGACAGCTAGAACTCCTCAGATTTAAGTCTCAGTAGGACCTTAGTACAGGGAATAAAGACAGATTGATAGAAATTAGCTATGACTCATTGGAAACAAATAGGCAAAGCATCTTAATTTGAACATCAGTACTTGCTCTGCAAAATAGAGAAAACGTAACAGCATAAACCCCTCTTCATTCAAATAAGTCTAGCTGCTCAGGTACTAGGGAATTTAAAAGATGGGAATGACTTCCAAGTAGTAAAACATGGTACATGACGAAGTAAGGTTTGAATTGCTCAATCACAAACATGCTAAGAACTATCTTCAAAACCTGATAGTTTGCAAGATGAAGTTTTACTTAACACTTCACTCAATCTCAGTGGCTTTCTTATTCCAACACAGAACAAGTAATCCCATCAGAAGTAAATGATGTATTTTCCTGAAGATCAGTCTGAAAAATCTGTATTTAGCAAATTCCAAACCACAAAAGTTAGGCCCATTTCTCATGTTCACATACCTAAATGGCAGATAAGGTGGATTAGATCCAGACAAAAGTGTTCTGTAAGCGTCTTCTGGTGTTTTCTTCAAGTATATTACCTAAAAGGGATGGGGGGGAGAGGAAAAAATATCAGCCCTGAGCCTGAAAAGTCATTAACCACATGTAAGCTTCCCCAGCCCATTACACTCCTAAGAATGCATGTTATACTCCTTCATGACCAACTGCTAGGACATTTATAGGTCAGAAAAGACATACCTACAAAAAGTAAAAGACTAAGAAATCAACAGAAGTCATCAGAAACTGGGAATTCTGTTTTGTGTGATTCCCCTCCTTCAAAAAACAATTAATTAAAAAAAAAACCCAAACCAAACACATTTTATGGCAACTGAGAGACTTTAAGACAGATTCAACATCATCCTAAGAAGTAAAATAGCCAACCATACCAGGAGTTCTCTGTCCAATTTCCGATGAGTTCAAGTATCACAGTGTCTGACAAAGAAAACATTTCTCCAGCACAGCTCAATGGAAGATTTTCCAACACAAACATTGTTTGATTCCTAATTGTCAATATCAAATTACTAATTAAACAAAAATATCTAATTCAACAAGATGAACCTGTTACTGTGAGACCAACATACAGCTAATGTAACCCCCTAAACCAAGGCTCATTCAGCTATCGCTGAACACCATCAGCTGCACTGGCTTAAGCAAGAAATTAAAATACAACCACATCATGTTGCATTTCAATTCCTATTTGTGCAGTAAAACTGATCCTAAAATAAAACTAACTTGGAAAATATATCAAACAAGTTATTATTTACAGAAGAGCTGTAATCCAGTTTGCAGTGGCATATTTCATGCGCACAAGCATGTTTCTTAAACAACGCCACACAATTTCCCTGGTCTTTTCCCCTCCAACTCACACCTAGCACCTACATGGCTCTATATTCACTCTATGCACATTTAACTCTTGAATATAAAGTATTCTAATAAGGATTTTCTTAACCAAGACATAGGTTAGTTCCTCATTTAAAAGCTTTATTCAACTTTTGACCTTAAGCACATTCGAATATAGGTAAGTGGTGGCGACTTCCAGAATATTTGTGATTTGCCTGAAGTCTAGAGTCATATCTCAGGTTAATGGGATTCTCAGTATTCTGTAAGATATCACCATGGTAGGTAGATATTCTTGCATTTCTTCCTCAAGCATGGACGAGGCAGACAGAAAAGAGAAGGATAAAACAAACCCCATAAAGTTGACACAAGTAAAACAGCTGAAAAACTCTTTCCATGACGGAGTGAAAAGAGGGTCCAGAATCATCTCTGGTGGTTTTAAACTACCACCTATTTCACCGCTTTGAACAACTGGTCCACTTCTGGACCAAAAGCCTCGACACAAACTGATCTGCCTTCGAAAGATCTGTTCCCTGACATGGATTTTTATTTGCCTGGACTTCCACATTCTCCCCTCCTTAACCTCTGAAAGCAATGCATCCTTTCCACCATCAAACCAGACCACAATTTCTAGATGAAACCCATTCCATCCACTCTATGTTATCAGGACAATTGTTGCTTTGTTGCTAGCTCAACTATTACACTCTTTGTTGTTGGGGTCAAACCAGTTATTGCTAATATTGGAACAGATTGAGAGATTTACTTAATGGATATATGTATTTACCTAATTCAACAAGTCGAGGGGCCCATTTCTTTGTAGTTTTAAGATGTCATGGTCTGTCTGCAGCAATGATTGCTAACTAATGGCACCAGCATCATGCTTTCAACCCCTGCTACACAGCAATGCTATGTTGCTTTCACAGCTCTTTGTAAAGGATTATTTTAGCCTGTGAAAGAAGTCTCCTTTGTCTTTCCCTCTTAGTCCACTTCACCACAAAGGTTTTGCATTTAAGAAGTGTGCATCCTGTGCAATAGATTTCAATGGTGGGGTGTATTTAAGAGAAAAATACCGATTTCATTCATGTCAATCTCAATAATCATGTCAGTAACTCACCTTTAAAGCCTAAATTCATGCTTATAGACAAAAGATCCTTAAAGGGGAGTTCAGAGGACTTCAGGGAAAGATGAGTTTCCATCTTACACAGTTAGGGAGTCAGAAATCTGAAGTGAATCTGTACTACATGAATGTTTTTCCAGTGCTGCAGGTTTTAGTTCACAGAAGTTGTGGTACTTCAAAGCTGTCCTGCTCAAAGGCATACATATACACGCCATTTTGAACCAGACACTGCTTGCTCCTAACAAATATACTGGGCTGGAAACAGGAGAAAGATTTTAAGAACACAAAAGGAAGGAGGAGAGGTAAAGAAACACTGAACAGAGCTCCTGACAAAACAAAGTATTGTGGATGTCAAGAATAATGCAGTAACTGAAGAAGAAGAATGAAATGGAGAAGGAAACACCACAGTACTTAAAATTAGGGATATCCATTAAGAAAATATGAGGGAGGTGTGTTTTCTGACTCTATCAGTGAAAAGTCAGCAGCTGAAACTTAGCTTCAGTTTTTAATCTAATATGGTGAATCTTCAGAGAGCTTTCATTCTGCAACACACACAAATAAAAAGAACACAACACAGAGCCTGTTTGAATAGTCTGTATAAGTTGAATCTGTAGCTAAGAAGTAATGTGAGTAAAAGCCTTAAAATAAACAAAGCAAGCCACTTTGCAGACAGTGACTATTGTCTTACAAGAGCTGCTTTACAAGGGACAAGGTTCTCCTCCCCTTCCCCACTGTCACTGCTCTAGCTCATATCATGTGGCTCTTCTACCTAGAAAAAAAACAGATTCAGCAAATACTGGAAAGTTTCAAGTATTCTTTTTTCTCTGACCCTTCCATTCTTATGCACCCAACTTTCTAAATAATGACGTGCTAGGAAGAGAAAGCCTCTCACAGCTTTGACACTGTGTGGGCACATGACATGTAGCAATAGTGGCCACGAAAATTCATACCACGCGTCCTAAAAAGTTTAGAGAACAAAAAAGGAGTATTTTGCAAATCCACCTTAACACTTACAATATTTCTCTGCTTGGAAATCACTGCAGTAACTGAAAAGCCTTCGCACTTGCTGACCCTCCAAGGGAGCGGTTATGGATTTGAGCGGTAGTGGGATATGCTTAGATTAGACCAGAACAAACCCTTAAAGCTTCAGGTAGGGCTGAGAAGTCTAATTTATTGTTTTAAATCTGGGGGAAGCTCTCACATGTAGTAGTTTGTTATTACCTGGTCATTTGCTGTGCTAAAATTACAAACTTAAGAACTCAACAGCTTTTTTCCCTTATTGGCATTACAGAAGCCTAATACAAGTCTACCAAACTATACACTTAAAGTAACTGTAAGAAAGAAATATGACCAGCCTATCTGCTATCTACAAGGCAAAAGAGCTTACTGGATCCCTTTTCAGAGTTTGTCACAGTATGGAAGCATTGTGTTTCACCAAGACTGCTCAAAAGTCAGATATGGGTCCACTAATCAAGTTTTGATCTTTAAAGAATTGCAAGAAATAACTACTACTTGTCTTCTACAAGGGTAGAATTAAAGCTCTAGGTTTACCAGGAGGAGCAAGTGCCATACATATATGTTCTCTCTCCCCCCTGCCCCATTTCTCTAGAAGTACAGGAGCAGTCACTGGTACAAACAGACTAATATTCCTCCTGCTTTTCTACCCCAAGGAATCCAAACCTTACTAGATAGCAGATCACACAACCAGGGGAGGGATCCTTGGTTTCCAACCCGAAAAGAAACGTAACAAATACCTTAATAATATGGAAAGAGGGGACCAGCCCTCAATTCATCTATGTTATCAGAAGGGGGAAAATGCACTCTCCTTCTCCAAGAATGAGTTCTTTGATGACAAGTGGGAAGTTTATGTAATGACTTCAGTATAATTCAATAAAACCTATTCCCTCTCACCCCTCTTCCCCCCAGAAACTGCTAGGGACAAATTGAGACAAACAAGGCTGCTTTAGTTTTGATACGTATGAAAGTACTTGTAATACTATTTTGAAATGATTTTTAAATACTCACTTTTTCTTTCTTTTTAATTAACTATTGTGGAAAGCTACATAAAATACTCTTTTTGTCCTGATCTGAATAACAGAAAGAATCTTTGCGGAATTCTGAAGAGCAAGGTCAACAATTTAGGAACCGGACATGATTAGCCCAAATGTATTGGAAGTCCATTGTAGAAACTGACACTTAGAAAACATATCTACCTGAGATGCAGTTTACAAACAGGCAAGCTATTGCCCACAAAGTTTTAAGACTTAACTTTCCCTTAACCTTATGAGTCTCTTATTAAATAATTTTAATAGCTACAGGGTATTTCAGTGCAACATGTCTAAGCAGCTCCTCATTGGAACAATCCAAGTTGCATAATCACCAGTGGAAACCCATTCCTTGAACTTGATCCACTGTTTTCCATGTTTCGTTTTACGCTTAATATTTTAACACCAGCAAAACCAATCCTTCTCAGTTAACTTTCACACACTGGTAAGAGTTCCCAGCTCTAAGACTTTCTGGTTTCAAAAAGCTTATATAATCAAAGGCAAGATGTAAAATCTACAAAGAGCACATATTTCTGTCACGATTTGGATATTCCTACTGTGACAGATCACACTGCCAATGACACAGTTCTTCTACTGAAGAATATGATGAGGTTCCTTCAGGTCCTTCCTTACGCCCTATCACATAACCCAAGAGTGTACATCTACTGCATCTGACCCAACACGGTATTTGCAAGTAACACAGTATGAAATGCAAATATTATTTCTTGAGAGTGAAATAAATATGTCTTGATTGTCAAAACTAAGCTTCTGCAGGTAAAAAAAAACCCAAAATCAGATTGGTAGGTAGATCGCAAATAAGTTTTTAGAATAATTAAATAGTCATTTTATGATTCTACATTAGTATCAACCATTACAGAAGAAGATGAATGAACTCCCTTAACATTTGCAAGCTTAGGAATACACATCTATACAAATAATTCTAGGATGACATGCTTTTGTTACATACTGGATACCTTTGTGCAAACTGTTTTCCAACGTTACACTAAATTGAGATGAACTGGAAAGTGACCTTAAGGTGGTTTCAACAAGAGAACAAGTACTTTTTTGTATTGGTAACACTGTATTAGTAAAAACTTGTTCTTGGTACATGGTTTTTTCAGTAATGATACTTGAAACTTATCCTCAAGTTTTTTCTATCTTTACTTTTAAACAGATCTTCTTTCTCAAGAGCATGCACACACTATCCCTATACATGTAGTAAGACATTTTCTTTAATGACAAGAATCTGCAAACTGAATTCTTTCAACATTATCATCTGCATTTATTGAGCTTTGCTTTCAGCACGACCTGAAAGAAATACACCAGCTTTCACACAGTATAAAGCCTGACTTAACAGTGACTTCCAGAACCAGGCTGGAACATGCGTGTCAGCTTGGAACCAGCAGCTTGTTAGTTCCAGTATTCTAACACATTATGACAAAGACTCTTTGAGTTTTCTAGAAGTTGCTTCAAAACTGGACAGTAGAGCAGGAAGGTGAAACTGAAGTTTGAACTACACTGGCATGAAGACACACAGATAGCTGTGCAAGTGTCAGCTTGTGACTACCAAAACTTGCACGATATCCTTATAAATTAGGCCTGTGTAACTAAGGCAGCCCTGTGTATTGCATACTATCTGTAAGATCAGAAGGTTGAAATACCTCAGGTTTTTCATTATTCTGGGTAGATTATGAAATTTAACTAAGAAATCCATCCAATAATCAGTATGCCTCTAGTCTAGTAACTTTAAGAAAGTCTGCGAGAAAAGGCTTTCTCCTCCCCAGTATGAATTTCAGTAATGCCATGAGCAGCAATTGAGTTCAGGCAAGTTTGGAGTAAGTTTGTGGTTTGCATTTTGATATTCAAGAAAATGGTATCCTACGGGAAGCATGCACACGATCCATCAAAGCCACTCCCTGTGTAGTAAAATGGAGTTAAGTCCCAAAAGTCACAGAGCAGAATTTTCAAAGACAGCTTAGGGAAGAATCAAATGACAGTCTGCCTGCCCCCTAAAGCACAATCCATTGAGATGCTATTTTTACATGTAGCAGATGTCTCGTAAGGAAGGTTAGAGGAATCCATGTGATAAATAATACTTACAGCATATGCACCTATTAGAAACGCTGCGTTTGCTCGTTTTCGTTGGTCAAAGCTGGTGTAGTACACGATCTTCTTTCTTGATAGACCGAAGTACTGTTAAAAAGAACCAGAAAGCATATTTACTGAGAGAATACACATTTAAAATGCATTCAAAAGTCACTTTTCCAAAACTGAAAAAGTCAGAAAAAATTCTTATACAGTCTTACAACTAAAGGAGAACAAATTACTGATACCATGAACCATCTTCCTGCATTATAGATAGGAGTGCAAAGAAACAGCCACTGTACAAGGGCAGATCTTTTAGCTGTACATAAACAGCCTATAAAATGCGGCTGAATCACAATGTTCAAGATAAAAACCAGGATTTTGTTTTCCAAGTTTAAAGATTTGAAGCAATAACCAACGAACATTGATAAAAGACATTGAAAGTTTCAGACTAAAACACCCCCTTATATGTGAAATTTCGCCAGCACATAATTCTGTGGAGAAGAAAAAACCTAAAGCAATCAATCTTACAGGCATTTTGTTAAACTAAACACTACTCTTCCATCTCTACTACCTAAAAATGGGGTGACAGACATCATCTTTCTAAAGCTTCAACAGCAAGAACTTGTCTTTAAGAAAAAAGGCTGCACACGTGAAAACCCTGAAAAAAGGCTAGGCAGAGACTAAACTAGTAACACTGGTAATTCTTCTTTATTTAGGACAAAACAAAGCAGAGAAAACTCCCCTGTGGACAAAACTCCCATTGAAAACAAGCACCAGAAAAGAACAAACTGCAGCAAAACTGTTTAAAGCCAGAGAGAGAAAATTGTCGCTTAAAAATGGGAAGTTGAGCAGTCTATTGTGTTGTTATTTTTTGAGCTTCATGAATTGCTTCACTTTCTTTGTATTCTGCAATGCATGTTTTTCCTGCCAGGTTTTTACAGTGCTAGTTCAGTTCTGAGGAAGCCATCAACAGACATTCCGGATTCTGCTTCTAAGTATTAGACGTGTACATATGTATTGAAATATCGCAACAGTTATTTGAGTAGTGCCAACTGTATTTCACTTTCAGAAGTCTGTAAACGTTGACTCTCATCCTCAAGCTTGTTGCAAATTTTAGGACGGCTTTAACCACAGAATGATGTTTTGAAAAGAAAAAACCCCAAACAAATAGCTGATAAACTCAGAGGAAAAACTGATGTATCATAGTGAGTTTCATACTGCCACCTCCCACCAAAAATAGCACCTTTAACAGCAGTTCTAACTGTACACTCCAGGCTGGTGCTACCCACAGCTTCCATTGGTGGAAGGAGTGAGTTAATGCAGTGAGTATATCTAAATGGGACTGTAATTTCAGAGCTAGCTGGCTGCTGGTGATTGGAAGTGGTTGTATCTTGAGCCCAACAGCAACATCTCCCTCAGCATATATGCAAACACACAAAGCTCCAGTAGTTATTTAATTAGTGAAGCATTCAATTATTATTACACCTTGACAAAATGAAGCCCAGTATTTTAAGATCCCTCCTTTCTTCCCCCTCCTCAAGTTTTTAATGAGTGTTCTCTAAGTGCAGTTCCACCCATGATGTGTAGGTGGGATAAAATTACAGCAGTTATTGCAGTGAGTGGAAATTCACTACCGGCTACTGCAGAAAGTTCCTTTAGTATAATTCACAGATGATC
>JANHGB010051441.1:13166-29831 GCA_026283785.1 Coracopsis vasa
GAAGCAAACAACCTGATTTGGTCTATCAAGAATTGTGGGGGGTATTTATTGCATATAATATCTTAAGAAGACAGATGTGTAGGTGGGATAAGATTACAGCAGTTATGCAACAGTGACAGAACTTCAATTAGAACTTGTTGACTGCTCCTTATTTAAAGCAAAGTTCTTTGCAACAGTTTACGGTTCACCTGAAACACTATTTTAAACTGTAAAAAGCACATTCTGCTAGCTAGCCAGAAGTGCTGTGTAATAAGACCATATTTCCTGGCTTATTTTACTGATGGATGGGTTTTTTATCACATAGCTATGACACGTCATTCCAATTTTGAGATGCTTTTGTACCTGCAAAAAGTGAGAGCTCACCTTAAAAGTTCCCAGAAGAGTGAAATGAAAGTAAGGTTAACACTTTCATTGCTCGATTTTCAAAATTGAAGGGTTTGAGTCTTATAAACCATATTGCTGTGTGAAATAGTTCACTGGTTTTTGAATCCTGACTAAGGCTTTAACACTAAACTGAAACCTGACATTAACTAATGGCTTACAGCATAGCAACCAGAGGAAAACTGCACCAGGATTTTACTGTTCAGAAGTGTATAAAATAAACCACTTTTTATGTGCATGGGTTACAGAAAGTGAAGTTTTACAGTGTTTGCTAAAATGCCAATATAACACCTCTGTTAACACAAATTCTCTCCTCACTATACTTCCACTATCAATGCTAAGCTTTATGGTATCTTTTTAGAGAACACTGATTTTCTGACCATGTTTAATAAGCTAAGTCCATTTCTTTGGCTAGGCTCAATGATAACAAAGACTGCTCCAGAGCTCCACCTGAATGGATTAGGGCTTTACTTCCCTCAGATACTGCACAACTCCAAAGAACCAAAAATGTTCCAACAAGGAATTCTTCAATACAGATTGTCTACAGAACAGCTCTAGTTACAGATAACATAGCTGCAAATCATCTTTTTTCTAAGACAAAACTAAGGCAAACACTATGAAGCATGAAATACATTTTTCTTTAGCAGTAAGAAAATGTTAGCAGCTTCACACATCATTACAAGACCAAATGCAACAATATAATAACAGTATCTGTCAAGATACATCACAGAGGAGCACACTCAAAGGCAATCATTTGAACTAAAAGCAGAGGTTACATGAAAAGGTTTTGGTTTTAGGTGATAATACTAATTCATTGGGTGTATGAGAAGGTTCCAGAAAATATTATTTGCACTGCGAGATTATTCAGTAGATCAGTTCTTGTTTCTGGAAGACCTCAAGAGAAATTAACTCACACAGAAATTGGTGACAGGTTTAGAAGACACTATTGTGAACAACTACTAGCTCAACATCTGCTTAGAATCACCAGATTATTTGACAGTATTTTATTTCATGGATATGGTTTATTACACTTGCATTGGTCAAACAAGAAATTACTGCAATGCGTTTAATAAGCCTGGATCAATGCACATACTATGTATATACACACGCACCTGTATACTTAACATGCATATATAAATAGGAGTGACTACAAGGCTGGCAAACTGTTCATGGAAATGTACATATTAAAGCATGTACACACAGCCCTGCCTCAGAGTCTAAGCTGTCCTCAAGGAGATGCTTGCAATCACTATAGTTCCATGTGTATGCCCAGCAGTTTATTGATGTTAATACAAAAATAAACCAAACCCCTCTGTGATTCAGCAGCAATACAGTTAGCATACAAGAATCATTAACCCCAGAGCTCATAAACCTGCCAGAACCTTCCCTCTTCTGCCTTTGATCTTCCCTTCTGATATCATTTATCTCAGCAACCCCCCGACCAGCCCTGCTTCTGAATTTACTGAGGTTGTGTGAGGCTATACGCTCATGAGAACACACCAGGCTTTTTAAAGCAGTTTTTATGAAATCAGATTTATTTAAACAGAAGAAAAACATATTTCTCAGCAAGCAGAATTCTAAGCAGCAGGAAGATAGCCCAGCCAAGCATTTTCTCCTGCTGTTGACTTGGCTAGTCAAGATCATCTCCATAGCAATCAACAATCAAAACATTACTAACATAGCAAGGTCAGAAAGGTTTTCCTGTAAAGCATAACCAGGACTTTACCTCTAACTTCCTCAGCAAAGGGGTATCTGAACAAATAGTTCAGCTCCTCAGAACAGAACTATTTACTGGTTTTAAAATCAGTCAGCATAAAGTAACAACGATTTCCTTTAAAAAGGTGGCCTGCCATTAGCACATTTCAAGTACTATTACCCTTCTCCTACCTGTCTCCCAAGAAAGGAAAGAGGAAGACAGGAAACTGCCTCCATGTCTAATTCCTTACCTAGAATAGAAATAAATACAGCTGAAAGACTTGGAGGGGAAGTTTGCTTTAATGAGCTCTTATACACCCATTTCTCCTGTTCCTACTCACAGACGGTTTAAACTTAGTAAAAGTCCAAGTCTTTAACTCCTTTTGAGACATCACATCCACACAAGAACCATCACATTTTGTGAATACTTCTTTCATGCCACACTTCTTTTAAAGACTCTTTTTGTATGAAAAGTATAAGAAACACATCCCCAACCTGGTATATTCCTAATCATGGCAGGAGTCACCAGGCTTAAGCAGTGTGATTGCCTCAGGGTCCCAAAAGCAGTGCAGCATGGTAATAGCAACCATGCCACAGCAGAGGCTGGATATCTGCAGTTCCTTTTACATCAGCCAACTCCTGCTGCTGGTCACAGGGCATGGCTACCCTTAATGCAAGCACCAGATTGCCCGACAAGCCTCTTTCTCCATGTCATTAGTCCAAATGGCACCTCCCACTTTCAGAACACTGACCACAGGCTGCCTGCATGTCCCCCAGGTGCCATGTGAGAATTGCTACACTCTTGTTGCTGTAGTTACTCATTGCATCAATGCCTTGCTGGCAATAAGTCACAGGTCATGAACTTGTCTTACACAATAGTTCAGCCCTTGGGAATCCTCTCAGTGACACTTGTGAAGGTCAGACATGAAAAAATGAGAGGTAGAAGGGTAGAAACTGTGAATCCGTAATAGCTAGGCCTACAGTACTCATCAGATACACACTTTAACACAGGGATTTGGTCTGTCAAGCCTACTTACCCACTGCAGACAGTATCTAAATGAGCACAGTCTAGCACATATTTTAACTATTAGAAAAACAAAGCTTAAGTCAGCAGGTACAGGTCTACCTGAGGGGAAGTGTCCATTACCCAGGCTGGAATCTATTCATGTGTAAAGTTCTATACCACTACAGTAGTATTCCAAGCTTTAGCTGTTTCAAGTTCAGGTATTACTTTCAAGTGGTTGCACGATCAGGTTACCCTTCTCTACTATGCACTAGTAGTTTAAATCAATCTATTGGGAATTAGCCTCTGGTAAGGCAGCAGCACAAACAGCAGCTCCTCCCAGCTTAAGCTGCAGCTGATGCACATGAGATTTCTCTGCCCTGCTGGTGCTTCACATAGCACTGCAGGGGGCTTGCTTTAAATAAAAATACAAAAAGCACATTAAAATGACATCACAGTCTGCTAAATCAACCCTGCAGATGCCAGAGTTACCACTTCAGCTTCAGTTTGCCTCCCCTGTGTACTTTTTTCTATCATGATTAGAACCTACTTACCACATTCAGTGCACATGGTGGTCTCATAACAAGAATGAGGACAGTAGACACACTCCCGTTTAACACTGAATCATTAAGAAACCACAAACAAGTCCCAAGCTATTTATTATTTGTGTGCTTATTTCGTGGGTGAAATGCTTGGTACCTAGGACCCAGTTTGAAGATGTTCTAGTTCAACTGCAAAAGTTTAAAGATATGCTTCAACAGTGTATTCAGACTGTATTCAGGTCCCAAACTGATCCTAGTCTCAGTCTGAATCTGGAAAAAGCAGAACTAATCTCTGCAGTTCTCATATGCATGGTGAAAGTCAGAATAGGAGGTTTATAGAGTAATCGCTTCACAGAGAGAGCATTTTCCACAATCTTTAATAACTCAAATATAAGGCAAGAAACAGTAGAATTAAGGTTAAAAAATCCAAACACGGATACCTAGTGACTGAGCATCATTGGTCATGTGTTTAACTGGGACAGCAGCACTGGAAAATAGGCTCATAAGATAATGTATTTATAAGCTCTATCTAGTGTTAATACAGAAAAGACAAATTCAATTCTTTCCCAATATGAATGAAGGCATTCCAAACTAAAAATACAAGAGTTTACTATTGTTTTATTTATACCAAACTTTCTGCATGAAGCAGCCATGTAAATGTTCACTAGAAGCACTTTATTTTTTTGCAGAAAGGTTATAGCAACTCTATACCACCTGTCAATTTGCAAAACATCCTCTTACGACTACCTGAGTCAGCATGCCCCTGGAAGTAGTCCAGAGCACTAACCAACTTGTGTAATGGTTTCACTGGTGCAGCAAACAGTAGCCCCAAAACATAATGCCACTTCTGAGACAGGAATCCTCTTAGCAGTGGCCAGTGTTATCACATCTGTTGTCCCACTTTTCCCTTCTGTCAGCAACAAACCTAATATATTATAGATTTTAAATCTGTAATATTTAGTGAAGGGTCTCCTTACTATTTGCACACAAGTGGTATTCGGTAGTGCTTTGGAATTAAAACACGATTCATTTCATGCAGTTGATGAATCTTCTATACATGCTGCACATCACTTTTGCAGGCACTTGGGAACCAGGTTAAATCTCCAGCTATGTACTCCGTGTGCTGGGTCTGGCTGGGATGGAGTTCAGCTCTCTCCAGAGCAGGCCGCATGATGCTGTGGTTTAGACTTGTGACTAAAGCTGTGTTGATAACACACCAATGTTTTAGCTGCTGCAAGACGGTGCTCACACAGAATCAAGGCTGCCTGTTTCTCACTCTGCCCCTACAACAAGTAGTCTGGGATGGGCAAGATGCTGGGAGGGCACATGGCCAGAAGAGCTGGCCCCAACAGACAGAAGGATATTCCATGCCATAGAACATCAGGCTGAGCAGTAAAACTGAGGAGCAGGGGTAGCTCGGAGACTGGCCAGACACCAGTCTACTGGTGGGAGGTGGTGACTACCTCTGCACTACTTGCTTTGTTCCTCCCTCTGCCCCCATGTCTCCCCACTTGTTATTCCCCTACAATCAACAAGCATTATGTGGAAATCAATAACAAAGCTTATACAAGTATTTTGATAGAGGGACACTTCTACAAGACAGAAAAAGGAACCATTTTTGTGTGTAAAAACACATTTTCATAACACTTATTAGAAGCAACATTAAAATGAATGAGATTTAAAAGGTTTAACTTTTCCACTGAGTGAGATCGAGTTTAAATAGTATGATTTCAGGGCCCATGTTTTGTTATTTTTTTATGGCCATGGGGTTTTTTATTTGCTTGTTATTTTAATCTCTGTTTTTTCATACTAGCATATATATAGCTGCAAACCTATGAAATAGCCAGAGTGGTTTGTAACTATTGTCTTGAAACTGTAAGGTTATGCAAAAAAAGGTGAACACAGCCTTCAGTGCCTCACCTGCTAAGCAATGACAACATATTCACTTTTAACATTCTTCAGAAGGAAAAGAAATCAGAATGAATAACCTTAGAACTTAGTAGCAACCACCTACATAACAAGCATCGAACAATCACTTACAAACTGGATACTGCATTTCAGTTGTATTGTAAGACACAAATACAGGAACACTAGTTTTAAACAAAGCTTACCTTTAATTTCTTACTTAGCTTACAGCAGTATCTGTATAACATTGCCAAATTTAAAGGTCCAAAATCGCCATAGAAACTGGGAGAAAAAGAACAAAAAGATGTGTTATTTATACAGAAAAGCTAAGCAAATTTCATCATGCCTGTTGTTAAAGCTGCAAATCAGCAACTTCTGGGAGTAGCCAATACATATAGGAAAACAGACAAGTCTTTTATTGATTCATTTATCAGGTTGATAGCAACAATTAATTTGAAAGCATTTGTAGCTTCAGTTAAAGATGCTCCAGTAACTACCTTTCCCATTACATACACACACTAACCACAGAATTTTCTCTTCATCCCATGATATCCAGACTGGTTTTGGACAAAACTATAGAGTGAAGAACTTCAAAACATCACCTACTCCCCTTTAAGCCATGTTGATGTCATCCTAGATAAAAGGTTCTACAACTGCTTAAGATGAGAATATATAATTAGATACTATGAAGAATAAGCTAAAAAGACTTCATGGGTGAAATTTAAATAAGTTTTAAACCAGTCTTGATCTGTCTGAAATGGAAGCTTATTTTTTTATCCCATTCTCCACTATTCGGTGATTACGTATACACTTAACTTTACATATCAGTGTTCCCCTTTGTCCCCCCCAGCCTTCTTGTCTCGAGGCAATTATATTCCAATATAATTATATTCCAATACATTATTTGTTTCATGTCTTCTGATTGTCCTTGTTTCTCTCTTCTAGACTCTTAAACCTTGACATTACTTTTGAAACAGCAACCACCGTCCTTAGAATAAGAGCTAATAGCAGTAGCGCGTAGAGGAAAGTTGTTGCACAATAAAGCTAAACTCCTGGTAGGGATTTACAGTGCTTTTCCAAGCTAACCCTTCATATAGGCACCTTTACAAGTAATAGCAATCTTTATGCTATACAGCTTATTCTGGAGCATTTTCCCTCACCTCCCGTTGTTCAAAACCACTCATAATTTAAGTTGCAAGCTTTCTCCAACAGTTTTCCTTTTTGTGTATAGAAGTCTTTATCTTGATGCTCTATGAAAATTTGTTGATGCACACGTTATATATTCCAGTGAGAACAGACTAAAACTGCTTTAATCTGCACTGCCCTTAGTCTTTTGATAAAGGAGGCAGGACACTTCTTGCCTACTGACAAACAAAACAAGCCATCTGAATGTGTTACTTGGGGAATGACAAAGGAAATACATGACTATGTTCTACAAATTCTGGACTTTGAAGGAGTGAAAACTTCCTGAAATCAGATGACAGAATAGGTGGCAGTACCATTCAAGTCTTCTTCCCCATAGCAGAAGGTTTATTTTCTCAGGAAAATTAATTATGTTCCAGTTAACTAAGGAGAAGATCTTTACTTTGAGGGCAGTCACACACTGGGAAGACATCCCTCAGAGAGGCTGCAGAATCACAAACCAATTGTTCAAGGCTCTGAGCTACATACTCTTGTTGAGCTTGCTTTGAGCCCAGGGGCTGGATTAGATATCTCCCCTCCAGAGGTGCCTTCCAGTTACAGTCATTCTGCTATTCTAAGTGGTCACAAGTAGAAGTTCCTGATCTTTCAGGTGCTTATAACTTTACTAATATACCTTCCCACATTCTCTCAAACAAAAAAGCTAAACCCAGTGCAAAGAGACAACTGCATTAGCTTGATCACTGTCTAGGATGAGCAGCCTGCCCATCACACCAATGCTATTTCATTATCATCTGCTTTACAACAACAGAAGTGTTTCTTAAGGTTCAGTTCAACCCTTCAGTACAGAATATTATGACACAATGCTTAATTACAGAAGTCCATTAGCTGGGTCAAAGACTAAGCTATCCAGCTATTAGAACATTATTTGTAGGTTGCACAGATGTTAACCAGCTCATAGGAAAATTGCAGTGGCAGCAAAGCAGGGTTAAACTTTGGGATTCCTCATCTTTTCTTAGGTAAGTCTGCTATATATAGGCAAAAGTTATCTGTGCAGTTTTTAATAGAGATGAAAAGGATGAGATTAAACTCAATTGTCTAAGAAGGACAAGTATAAGTTATGGCACAGAAGTTAAAATTGGAGCTCTAACAACACTAGTGATTGTAGATTCTAGAGAAGCTAGATAGAAGATGTACTAATATCTCTTCCCATTCTGCTGCACTAACACCTTCTCTAAAGCAAAAAAACCCAGCTCTATCTTGTTCCATTAACTTTAGAGTATTCTTTCACTTAAATATATAATGGAAGAGTAAAAGTTGGGATTTTAAGGTTATTCTGTGAAAAATACTTTCAAAAGCATTGTGAAAAAGTCTGGAATAGGATAGTTACCAAAATAGAGAATACTTTTAGAACTGGTATAAGCAAAGTAGCTCAAAGACAGAACTCAAGACAGTTCACCTAAAGCACTGAAGAACTACAACCATGATTTACGATAGTAAGTTCATCTGCTAGAAGTACATCATCATGAAGTCAGATACTCACTTCTACTTTTCCACATGATTAAACTCAAACTAAAGTGTAGGAAAAGCACATAAAAATTAAATTACAAACCAATTTATCCACAACAGACAAATTCTATATTATATTGGTGGGGATAAGGATAAAATACATCTGAGTGTATCCATGAAGTAATTTTATTTCTACAAAATAAAGCTCCTCAGACTCTCTCAGCCACCAAGCCACTATCTTAGGCTGACTTTGTCCATCACTCATTACCATTAAGGTATGCTATGATGTTCTTAAGGGCGGAAAGGGAGAGGAAGTATCAGTTTTTCTGACTCTGGTACTACCACTGTTTGCCTGTGCTGCAGAAACAAGATCTTTCTCAGAATCCAAACACAATTATAAAGGAAAGGCACTTTTGGTCACACATAAACACTGGCAATTCCCAAGCTATTTACGTAACACCATATAGACACTATAAACCAGCCATTGACTTTATTGATGTGAGGGACAAAGGTTATTTGTCACACATATAATTTTAACTTTCCTCACTTAATATCCTTAAATTGGAATAAGCTTGGATGTCCTTTTTTTAATGGGGCTAAGTGAAACAACTGCCTTACAAACCTCCAAATCAAGGAGTTCTCCACAAGATAATACAAGGCTCTGTACTGAAGTCAGTGAACTCTGAGCTACAAAACCCTCCTTAAATTTATAGCCTTAGAACTAAAGTTTCTGACATGATTCAACTCATTACTTTTAGTATAACAGGCCATTTCTGTACTTGAACTAGAGACACTTAATCCTGACTCACACAGAGGATTTTCTTCTTAAGAACAGAATTTTGACAGAGTTAAATGTAAGTGGAAGCTGGGAAACAGGAGCTGCAGGGAATAGGGAAGAAATGATACACCAAGTCATCTGACTACAGAATTTTATCTGGCAAAAGCTGAAGATGAAAAACATAAGTGATTAATCTTAGTGTCTGATAATAATTAAATATTATTTTATTTCCAGCTCTTTCACAGTTAATAAGTCTGTCTTTGTATCTAGATGTTCTAATAAACACTTCAGCCAGTTAAGAGAGACAATCGTTTACCATGGAGGTGGGAACCAGCTATGAGGATCAGAAGGCAAGTATGGTATTAATCTACATTTAATTATATTTTGTTTTCATCAACTACTTAGATGATAGCTTCAATTATTCTTCACCTCATCTCATGGAAACATGCTGTCTTTATGCTTCTCAAGCTAAGAAGCAGCAAAACTCCAGGATATTTAAATACTTCAAGAATACTACCACAATGCTACCTGGAAGCAGTAGAAAACATTTCTTGTACCTGTGTTTTCCTAGAACTACTCATCCCTATGGGTTCTTAAATCATCAGATCCAAGGTATTTGCTGTGTTGTATCATAGCACTGGTCATCCACCTGAAAAGACCAGCCCAGAAACAGCTCACTGGTCTACTCTGTCATGAAAAGAGTAACTATCCATTCTTCCAGGGAAATTAATGGTGAAAGAAATGTAGTACACAACTCTAGGACAGCAACTCCTTGTTGCCAACTGTAGTTCCATTGGATGCCACGTGAAGGTGCCATGAGTCAGTTCGAGCCTTGGGCACCTCTTTTGAATGTCAAGGATACTTCTTAGTAACTAAGCATTTGAATACCACTGACCCTGGTACAGCAGAAGAATGAAACAGCTTTCATATCCTGAAGTATTGAACAGAGCCTGGTTATGGTCAGTGAATTAATACTATAGCCTGGCAGACTCTGAAATGAATTGCTAGCCTCCATTAACATCATAGCCTACCTATGGCCAGGGTAGCAAGTTATCCCGCAAAGATAAATCACACTGCTTAGACTTTACCCCAGAAGCCTGATACCTTTTTCCTGCAGATGAATATACCAGATCCATAGTTTTATACTGTCATTCACATACACTTTTGTGATACAGCAAAGGAATGGATGAAAGGACAGGAGATTGCTACCTGAAAAGCTATTTCAGAGTTATTTGTGACAGAAGCTCAGTGTGATTGCCACACTGAACAAGGGTGTGCATGCATCCTTACCAAGCTGTAGGCATTTCCAATAGCTTAAATATGGTCCAAAGCCTAATCACCATATTGGGAGGGGGAGAGGAAACAACTAGGACACATCCACCAAGTCAGTTCTAACAATGTGGTAATGCTTAGGGGGGAATGATGTTACTTGCATGGCAGCTTACCCAGTTAGTAACTTGAAAAGAGGCACAGTAACAACTGCAACAGTCTTCTAGAGTATGGGTACAACTACTCCTTTAGGTAGGAAGTGTGCCTTCTTGGGAACTAGCAACCATATATAGTCATTTTTTCTGCCAAAATAGGAGCATCCCAAGCTTGCAAGTACTCAAACCAAAAGATTAATCACAACCACCCCAGGAACTAGCAGAAATGCAGCTTCCTAACTGTAAAACTACACTAATTTTTTAACATTTTACAAAGATCCAGAAATTAGAAAGAGAAACATTTACCACTTGCTTTTCTCTGCCCCTTTCCTGGGCTGGGTTGCTACAGCATTTGGGTCACTGCACTGTAAGGCCCTTGCTGTCTGTGCTCTGAACTAGCCATTAAGCCGTACAAGAACCTGCTACTGCAGAAGTGCCCAACTGGCTGCTCCAGATAAATGCTTCAAATCATAAGCTGAACACATGTTCATACAACAAAACTTCTGGATGAAAGCCAAGAGGATCAGTCCATACACTCACTACAACCTAACTGCCAGTCAGGAAACCTTGGCTATTCCATCTTCTTTCTCCAATTCCTGTTTCCTAGAGTGTGTTTCTCCTTCCTGCTTCTCAAGTGCATGAAGAAAAGTGGGATGCCCACTGGAGTGTCTCCCTGCTCTAGCCCCACCAATTACAGTAACACATGAATTGATAGGAGCTTTCTTATCTGGGCTGAGACATGATCCCTAACACTTAATACTACTTAGGGATTGCAGACTTCTGAATAGACAAAGGATGATACAGCAAGTCTAAGGCTAGAAACGATACATCACCTTACTGCTTGCATCTGAAGGCAGGAATAATGTAGAGGCTCTGCATTACCTAAAACACCAGCTACTTGATTCCCCCTTGAATGCTTCAAATCCTTAAGATTACAACACTTCAAAATCCAACAGGAACACAAATCCAAATTATAGATAATGAAATAGCTATTCCAGATACACGCATTTTTGATACAATGCTCCTTGATGTCAGGAACAAACTATCAGTGAAGAGGCTCTTCCATAAAGTTTCTCAGAAGGGGTTTCCCATATAAACCTATGCTCCCACCCAGTATAAAACTGAAGCCTAGAAAACAGACTTTTTTTTTTATCCTGCTGCCCTTTTACTGCAAATGGAAAAATTCCTCAATACTTTGGGTAACTGCCTTTTTTTTTCCATACAAAGAAGTGAAGACAGATACGGTAAAGCAATGTGTAGGTATAGAGCTTATGAAACTATTGGACTTAAGACAACACCAGAGGTGTTAAAGGATAGCACTTTTCAAGTTTCAAGCATAAAATTATGTCAGCAGTTCATGTCTGGAGGAAAAAAAGAAATTACATTCTCACTTCTTAGATCTTCCAAATTTCTTGTCTGCAGTGAATTTAAAATCTCTCATTTTAAGATGGAAAGCAAAACAAAGCCACAGGACTATTCTTAATACTCACGTGTAAGAATTAGACATACAAAAGCTGGTATCAGCAGGTTTTTCTGCTCTGTTTTTACATTTACATCAATAGAAGTTATAATTTGGAAAATTTCTTTTTTTTTTTTCCTGTGGACTTTAACTTACTAAGTTATCTTGTTCAACAGTCACATCCAAAAAGCTACTGATGTGGACAAGGAACTCCCTGTTCTCTGTGTGAAGTGACAGCTGTTTGTTGTAACAAGGCTAAGTTCAAGTTTTCTTTTTCCTTTCAAATGATATAAGCCACAGAACAATGGAGAAGTTCAGGTTTTGTATGCAAGTACTGTTACTGGATAGCCACAGAAAAGCAGCATTTAGCCAAAGTAAAAACAAACAAGTTAACCCTTACTCTTCTCACAGGAAGGAAACTGCTTCTTTGCATATACACACACAGTGAAGGAAACAAGTCCTATAAATCAAGGTCCAAACAGTGCTCATTTAAAAGTGTTGTAGCTAGGCATTTAAGGGTCTTACTCTACTGCTGCTCGAACTGAAAGCAGCAGCTAACATTAAGACTGCTGTGGAACAGGCAAGTAACACACACTGACTTGAAAGAAAGTGTTAGCGTAAACCAGGATGTACAGAAAATATAGCATTAATTTTACAGCTGTTCACATGTCAGACTAGATCTGCAAAAGCTGTTGACACAAGAGATGCAAAGTCAGAACAAGTGACTGGAAACAGTAGAATTTATGAAAACTGCCATTATAATTTATCAGCAAGAGACTCCTGTTTCTCATTATCTAAATTTTAGTTTTGAGAAAACTACTCAACAACAAAAAGGACATAAAAGGTTGCTTTGATAAAAATGTGAAAGCCAAGTTAACCAATCAAGTGTAGTATGCTCAACCCAGACCTGTTTACTGAAAGGTGAAACATGAAAGAAGCTATTCTTAGAGAATAAAAAGCTGCTTACTAGTGCCTAACTCATTAACTGAGGTCTTGCCAAGGCAAGGCTTGTCTATTTGCCAACTGACAGCCTTCATCAAGCTGGATTATTTCACATTAACTTCATTTTCCCGAAATAATAGTTACCTGCACTGCATTACCCTGAAAGATCGTATTCCCTTACAAGCAGCAGTGCAGCCTTTCTCCTTTCTCAGGAGGGACCTCAGAGTCTCGGAAAGAGACTGACAAAATCTTACAGAAACAGAACAATCAAGAAAAAGAGAATTCAGAATTGGATAGATTCATTCAGGTTTCTTGTTCCCTCAACCGTGGAATTTACATACCATCAACTGAGGAATTTACATACCATTTCCCTAGCATAATAGGTTCAAGGTTAAATTGCAGCACATTTAACAACGACAGTGACAGTTCTAGTAGTGAGTTCCTCGTCACCCAGCATTTGAGATGTTCTTAAAAGCATTTCAGCCTATCTTTATTATTTTTAAAAGTGTGAATGTTTAACTGAGACAGTTATGAATTCATGAGAACAGCTGACAACTTCAAGTGAAACTGAAGGCTAAAGTGCTCCAGCTTTTACATAACCACACCTTGCGTACAACTTAGTGCTAAACCACGTGACAAGCTGCAAGAGCACGTCAGCATTTATCAGACCAAAGCTTCGACCCAGCACAACAGCTGCTTTGTTTAATAAATGGGGAATACTATTAATGCACACTATTACTTCCTGATGCCTCTTCAGGAGTGAGGAAAACAAGGGAAGCAAGGCAGTGATATTCCAAGTACTATGTGAGCCAATAACATGCTCTGTGTAATCAGACAACCTGGAACCTACATAAGAGGTTTTCAAGATCACATATCACTGAAGTGAAGGCAAACTGACACCTCAGTAAAGTCAGCTAAATAACTTTCTCTAGCACTTCATACTTAGGAGTTATCACTAAAGTTAACGGAGTAACAGCCCAAGGCTGTTTACTTCCATGCACGATGAAGTATCTTTGTCTTGTCACTAGAAGGATGTATATCTAAACAAATAAACAGTTGTATTAACAAAATCAGTTGTGTGCCTCACAGGTGCTTAGGATTGTGTCCCTGAGTAGACATCTCCTCCTCCTTGTAACAATCTGAAAAACTCATTTGATTAAAAGGCAGAAGTGGTCATGAAAGTCTGGCAAGCAAGAATGAAGGCTCTGGAAACCACTGTTCTGAGCCATAGCATATCAGAACTCACTTCCAAGTAGTTACTTTGCTATCACACAGAGAGTATTTCTGATCACTGTGAGAAAGAAGGCTGCATTTTTGAGAGAATGAGCAGCACATCCAATCTGGTGTATTGAAGTTACACTCCACTGCTACTTATAGACAGCCCCTGATGTCAGGCCCCTCACTTGCTGTACAGCCTGTGAAACCTAACAGGCTGACATCAAAAAAAGGGAGATCTGGCATGGTTTTACTACAAAATACTGCTAACACTTATAGTGATGGGTGCTGCAATACAAATACCAGGGGAAAGTTTAGCAGTATTACATAACAGAGTTAGGTTATTACAGAAAACTCACCTAGTAACTGTCACTTAATTTGTACCTCACGTTTTAGAATTTTGAGAGCACAAAAGGGAGTGTACTATTATGGTAGCAGATAGAGGATGATGCCTTGAAAAAATGCCAGTTAGATTAGGACCTATCCATTCAGAAAACACATTGCAAGTTGCATATCCAAAATCTTTAGGTGTGCCCTAGAAGATAGAGGAAACTTAGCTTCCTCCCATTACCTTGTAATTCTATCTGGTGTCAAATTAGACCTTGGTATGTGGTTAACAGGTAATTGGGTTCAGGAGTATGCTTACTGAATTTCCTTTTCACACCTTCCTTCTCCCTCCCACCCAAATTTCTCAGTTGTTTTTGTTTTGTTTTAAATGTGATAGTGCCCTCACACAAAATACCCCAGCTACAGTCCTTGGTTAGTACAATCATCTGTAACTAACAGTGCAGAACTGCTCCACCTTCCCACCCCTAAGATCAAATTGCACACAAGATTCATTCACCCTTACTTGAAGCATATTAAGAATTAGAAACAATACTCCTCAGGTCAAGCATAACACAGAAGTCTTAGAGATACGAGATCCAATTTTACTTTCATTAAAGAAAGTGGAACATATTCATGTAATGCAAATTGCTTAGGGCCTTCCCAGTTGAATTCTGCTTTTCTGCTTTTGATATCAGGTCAGCCTTGCCTTAGGGTACTCCTGCAGTCCCTTCCAATGTGAATAAGTTAATGATCATTACAGAACCTACCCCCAACCCAATCAGGTAATTACAAAAGTCAACTTTTGGAGTGAATCATTGGGAGCTCCACTAGAAGACACACAGCTTAAGATAATGAAGACTCAAAACATGTGTAGATAGGAAGCCCTACTACTGTAAGTTGTGCACAGAAAGCAAGCTAGAAACAAAGTAAGACTGGTTTACACCTTCACAGAAGCAGCACTGAAGTCACTGGAGAAGGGAAGGAAGAATTGTTGATGCTCACAAGTTCTCACAAGTTAACTTATATGGAAAGTTCTATTTAAAATAAGACCACATTTTTTGTTTCACTTCTGCAGCAAACCCCCTGTCAAGTGGCTATATACACCATCACACATGAAACAGATGATCTGGGAACACAGTGTAGAGCAGCCATTATTTAACCACAGCAATTACTTTGTTTAGTGTATTTTATGTCCTTTAACAGTGTTCAGACTATACCCAATTTTACTTTTGGCCCTCTGTGTGCTTTCATTGTCTTCTAAACACGTGAAGCTTTTACTTCAGAGAAATACTTTCTCTGCTGTTCTACAAAAGCCAACAGGAAGTACCATCTCAAAACCTTCTACAGAATTCTAAATAAAAGTTGCATATTTCCTCAAATGCACATTTAAGTTTTGCATTCTTATAATTCTGTATAAAAGGTGAACATTTCATACTCTCTACACAGGAAAATGCACACAAAACAAACTATTGTTTCATCCATTCACACCAAACAACAGTCTTCTATTTAAGACACCATTTAATAAGATATAATTAGTCTTAAGAGATCTCCTCCACCTTATAAACAAATCTTACAAAGCTCAGAGATCCTTCCCCTAGGCCCAACCACAGTTTAAGCCATTTAACTGGCCTTGTAGCTGGTTTTGTGTTTTTTAACATAGCAATCTTGTTAAACTAGTTGCAGCTAATGTCTAAATATATTCAGGATAACTTCATATTCATGCTATGTGCAAGTAGCCAAGTGGAGCAACAACATTCTATAGAGCATTCAAGTGTTTTGGGAAGAATCTCAGGTGATCACTTGGAACATGCAAAACACAACAGATCACAACACTTACTTTTCATAGACCAGTTCCTCGTCGGTGCAGAAGTAGTGGGTATTTACGGAACTTTTTGGTTTATTCTTCAAAGTAGCAAAGTACAGCCGATCTGAAAAACAGATAAGAGCAGTGTCGCAGGGCAGACCAAGCAGCTCAGCAGTTCCCCACAGCACCCCGCAGCCCTTTCTTGCCCAGGCAGCCAGGAAGAGGCCACCAGCATCCTGGCCTGTACGAGCACCAGTGAGGCAGCAGGGACAGGGCAGGGATTGTGCGCCTGCACTGGGCACCGGTGAAGCTGCACCTCGAATCCTGTGTTCAGCTCTGGGCCCCTGACTACAAGAGAGACATTGAGGTGCTGGAGCGGGGCCAGAGAAGGGCAATGGAGCTGGTGCAGGGCCCGGAGCACAAGTGTGATGGGGAACAGCTGAGGGACCTGAGGGGTTCAGTCTGGAGAAGAGAAGGCTCAGGGGGGACCTGATCACTCCCTACAACTGCCTGAGAGGAGGATGGAGCCAGGAGGGGGCTG
>JANHGB010051442.1:0-15868 GCA_026283785.1 Coracopsis vasa
CCCTTGTCCAAAGCCCCTCTCCAGGTTTCCTGTAGCCCCTTCAGGCACTGGAGCTGCTCTAAGGCCTCACTGGTCTCACAACAAGGGCTGCTGCCTCAAATGGACTCCTGATGGGGAGCTCCCATCGCTGTTCCGGGATCACATTTGGCTCTACCAAGAACTCTCTGCTCTGCCCCTTACACCCGCTCTCCTGCTGCCCCCAAAACCCAACCTGGTGCTGCCCGGCTCCACACGGGACCGCTGCGGATGGGGATCGGGATCCTTCCGATAGACCCAGGGCTGCACCACCCGACCTCACCTCAGAGCACCCCCAGAGCCGCCTCTCAAGCACCCCCCCACAGCCTTTAGGAATATGCAAATCACCCCCATCCTCGCAGCTGTGATTGGCTGGAGCCGTTCAAACCAAGCCACGCCCCCCTTGCCGGGGCGCGGCCGTTAGCAGACCGTTAATTTTGGGGCGGGACAGGAGGGGCGGCACCGCGGGAATGCGCATGCGCAACTGCGGCGCACGCGCGCGACACTAACGCGTCCTCTTGTTGCCGCAGCAACAACTCCCACCTCCTGTGCCGTTGTTACCCAATCAGAGACTCGTCAGGCCTCTTGGCCCAATGGAGCGGCAAGATCTTAATAGCGGGGCGGGGCCTAAGCGGTCGTTTTGCCCAATCAGAGGGCGAGGTTGGAGGGGGTTTGCTCTTGGCAGCAGCGGGTGCCGCCTCAGCGGTTGGTGGGGCCGTGTGGGGATGGCGCCGCTGCCCGTCGCTGCCGATGCCTCCGCCTTATGTGGGTGCACCCCGGCCCTGCAGGGTGCGAGCTCCCCTCGTTGCAGGTCTGTGGTTGTGGGGGGGATGGAGGCTCCTGCCTGGCGAGGCTCCGGCCAAGTCCTGTGTGATAAGCGCAGGGTGAAACCTTGGGAAAGGTGCCTCAAAAGTGGCGCTGCAGCCGCAAGTGGGCCCGTCAGGTTGTGTGGAGTCTGCTCCCGGCACTGAACGGGGCATTCCTGGTGTCCCTTGGATGGGGAAGCCAAAGTAATTGTGGTGGAGCTGATGCCTAAATGACTAATAAATTCATGTTCGTGCAGGGGTCACAGCATCACTTCAACTATCACTTGAGTTGTTTGAAATCAAAAGGTTTAGTGTCTACGCATTGTGTTTTACTCACGTTTGGCTGCCTGGCTCGAAATTCCCCCACTGATGCAGTGTATGCTACCAGCTCGTAGAGCACTGCTTTATTGGCCCTGGAGTGTGTCCCCTTGTTGTTGTAGCACTTGCTCTTTGCGAGTGTGTGCTAACCCTAATGTTTAATCTTTGTGAAGCAGTAGCTTGTGATCATCAGACATATATCTCTCATAATGACTGAAGTTAGGCAAGAAGTCAAAACTTTATGCCTGTGAGCTCTTGCCAGTGTTTTCTGGATGCATGCCTTGAGAGAGGAACATGAAGCAAGACTCAAGTGGCTCCAATCCAAATAAAGCATTATTCAGAGCTGCACTCCAGGAATCGTTGTTTTTCACCACTCCTCAGAGCTATCAATGGAACTGTTTGTTCTCGCAGTTATTTCTAGCTGCTGTGAAGCTTCTGAAACAGTAAGCACTCCTGGGTTTATGTGGTAGTCATTTATGACTAATTGTCCAGATTATCATCTACAGCAGGCACTTTGTAAATAATCCATTCAGGGAGCAATTGATGGCCAAGGCCTAATGGAATGGCGATTCCATGTCTCCCTCTGAGCCCAAACAGAGACTTGGAAATTACAAAGCTTCATTCTCTTAAACTGCTGTTGCTCTGTGATGCAGTACGTGGAGCTGTGAGCTTCTGAGGAGCAAGGGACAGGAGTGAACAGAGTGAGTACAGCATCAACGGATCGGTTAGTGGTAATGGGAAATAATCAAGTGCTTATAAGTGGGCTGTATGGGTGTGATGATCCCTTTATTGTTCTTTTGGAATCAAAAAGGTGCAAGCAAATATTTGTTTATGGAGCTTTTATTTTTCTCTCTGGACTTCTCTCACTGGAAAATCAGACACTTCCCTGGAAGCAGTGAGACCTATAGGAAGTATTTGCTGGCTAGAAACAGAAGCAGAGTGGTAAAGTTCTTCCCAAAAGAATCCAACTTCTTTCTTGGTGTCTTCCTGCAGACTAAGCCCTTCTTTTAAAGCCTGACTTTCTTCTTGGCACGATTATTTTTTGGCTGTTAGATTCAAATTCTATGATTTGCATGCCCAAAGGGGCCAACTTTCAGCATCTTAAAAGCCTCTTCTGAATTCTAAGCAAAGATTAATCTGCTGGGCTAGAGGAAAGCAAATAGTTTTCTGTGGTTGAAGTTAGTGCTGGAAAAGAAGTCAGGAAAAAAAAGCAACTATCATTTAAAGCTTTTCTAAGTGCAGAGGACTGAATGAAATTAATCTTACAATATTCTTACAATATTCTATTTGCTGTTCCAGTTACACTTTTGCAAGGTTCTTGGAGTAGTTTGAAAACCTACGCCTAGGAAATCTACACTAGAAAGCAGTTTTAATGCAGTTCTTTTGTAACTATTGTAGTGTCCCTCTGTGCCATTTCCCTCCTCGTAGTTAGGACAATTTGTAGCCCAGTAACTGATCAAGAAAACACAAGACTTGTCTCTGTAAACTGGCCTCTGGCTGTCAGGGCACAGGCGTCTTCACCACCCAAGCTGAGAAGGACGTGAAGCCTAGGCAGGGTGTGATCTGCCAGCACTACATCTCAAGGGTAATCCCCCCATTCCTCGTTTCAAGATCGCTGCTTTGTCACTGAGCTGGTGCTTTAATATCCAGTTTAGCCTTGCCCTGATGTGGTCACTCAGCCAGAAATAGCATTCACTGGTCATTTGCTTGAGATTCATCGCTGTCAAAAGAATTCGTTGCTGACAAAAGAAAAATGTCTACTTAACATGTTATTTTGTAAACTCGTGTTCAGAAATGGCTTGTAATATTTTGAAACAGAATCACCTTGACAAGAATTCAGGGCATTCAGGATGAATGAATGGAAGAAGGAAAACTTTATCCCTCATCAAGGAATAAGCGCTTAAAAGATACTCATTTTTCATGAGTCCCATTAAGCCCTATTGTCCTGTTCCAAACAAGAGTCTCATCAAAGTGGTTTTGACTGACACTTTTAAATAACATTCCTAATGAAGGCTAATATAAAAACTTCAATAAGCTTCCAGTTGCTTGGACTTCCAATAATTTGAGGAGCAAAACCATGATTTAGTTTGGTTTATTGTTGACCTTTCGACACACTATATTTTATGGGCTAAATTTGTTTGACTTTGCATTTGTCCTCATTGTTATTTTTTAGGGAGCGTTCCAAGGAAAGAATGAAAGTCAATGAATGACTGAAAAAAATATAAGAGGTGGAAGGGAGGACACTTGGAGCCTCTGGCTTGGAGAAAAGAAAGGTAGGAAAGGAGCTCCTTTTCAGTGGGATATTGGGTGGACTGACCCACAGGCTCCTTTTCTGTTGTTAGTGTTTCATTTCTTCAAACATTTACACTTGAAGTGAGCTTCAAACACTCACTGAGCTGTACAGAGACCAGCTACGGCCTTAAATGAAGTGGAGAACCTGTCACTACTTGGTGTAGTGCAGACCCAGGCTCTAGTTTGATCAGTGTTAGGGACACACACCCCAGAAAGAGAATTTACAGTATCTTTCCCAGCTCAGCACCAGATAAGACTGTGGCAGAAGTAGATCTGGCATAGAAAGGAGTTCAGCAGGGACCTCAGCTAGGCTTGTCACCTTTGTAATAGCTATTAATGAGTTACCAGTGTTGTTCATGTGTTTCAAGCAAGTTTAGAAGCAAATTGGCTTCATGTTCTCTTTCCCAGCCTTTTATTCTTGGTAGATGTAAGTTTGATCTGGGGATTTATGTGCTGGTGACATCCTGTGACCCTCCAAGGATGTTTGTCTATAATGAGGGCCTTCCACATTTTGCTACTTCAGCATCCTCTGACCTTTTGCACAATAGCTTGGTAAGTAAACAAGCCTATTAGCAGAAGTTAATGACAGTTCAATACACAACAACCAGAGATAGAGAGAAATCCTAATGGTTCCACTGTCCAAAGCATCTTTCTCTGGAGAATCCCTAAGCACTTCATAAATACCAGTCATTCATCTTTGTAGTATCTGAGTGCCATAAATACAATTATGCGTGAAATATTTGAGCAGATTCTCTAGTAGAATGCACCATGTGTTATATTATCCAGATCAGTGCTGCATACAAGTTTTGGCACAGTTAGTACTTCTATAAATACATACCTAATTAACTTTATGTACTAGTCTGGTACTGGTTTTCATGAAGCATTATTGTGGCAAAAAGATTGTTATAAGAAAGAGAAATGTTGGAAGGGGAAAAGGCCTAAGTGCTAAGATACTTTGGTTTACTTCTTTCTGGAAAGAAGTGGTGGCTTAGCTGGTGGCTGGCAAAGGTTCTGGTATGCAGTTCTGAATCATTTCAACACAGAATTAGCTCTCCTAATAAGTGGTTGTAGAATGGGGCCTGACTGGGAAAGAGGGTTATCTTCCATTGAAACTGCTGATTTCTCAGAAGTGATGGAATTGGAATGCTGATGAGATTGCAGTGAAGTGAAATTGAAACTGTTGAGCCTCATTTATTGGGTTCTTTAAAGTAATGGGATCAGTATAGGGCTGATCATATTTAGTGCCATTAAATCTTCTGTGCTTAATTAAGATGCTTTGTACATTAGGCAGTGTGACCAGGATCATGTAGAGAAGAAGGGAGGAGGCTAATACCTTTCTAACCCTGCATCTTGTTCATTCATTTACAGGGTAATGTATGCATGCATCTGACAAATTATTCCATTAACAAGAACAGAGTTAATTCTGCCAGAGAAAAAGACATTGGAAATAAGAGGTAAAAGGAGAGAACATTTCTGAGCTACTCCCAGAGGGGGCAGGATTTACCTTTTCTTGTGCATCTTCATAGGCTCAATGTAAGTCTTCAAAGCATTTCTTTGTGTTTCCCCAAAGCACTGCCTATCTTGTTGTTGAATAAATCAACTGAAGAAACTCAGGTAAGAAACAGAGCTGGACACCAAAATTGGGAAGAAAACTCCGCAGAGGGAAGTTTATGCTCCAGCTCAACAGCATGCATTTCAGTTTTTGTCTTGCGATGAAATGCTTGCCTGCTTATCCTGAGGACACTTATCTATCTAACAAGATGTTACCACTCTCCAAACTTTGCCTGTAATCTTAGCTCATCATGCTGTAACAACCCTACATCCTCACTGTATTTGTTATCTTTGTCAGCTGTGATAGGCAGTTTTATAGTAGTTTACTTAGACATGTATTTTCCCATGGCAAGCATTTCTCTTGCAGTATTCCTTCTATCTTATTCTCTTGTAAATAAACCAGCTGTAGTGCTGTGATTGTGCAAGACAACAACTCTTATGAGGTGATCCATGAGTCAAGTGCAGGAACAGGCTGCCCAGGGCAGAGATGGAGTCACCATCCCTGAAGGGCTTGGGGACATGGGTTAGTGGTGGCCTTGGCAGTGCTGGGTTAATAATTGGGCTTGATCTTAAAAGGCTTTTTCAACCTAAGCAGTTCTATGATTCTATATGTTTTTTCCTTTATACTTTGTTTCCTAAATCCTTTCTCGTGCTAGGAAATGGGATTGCTCTAATGCAGTAATTGAGCAATAGAAGTTTCCAGGCATGAACACAGTTATAATGATATAAAGAAGCCTTAGGCAGATTGATCTGTTGCAATATTAGGGTAGAAATACACCAGTTCAGTTAGATTTGTTATCAAAGGTTCCAGTATTCCTCCCTTTCCAGGACACCCTGAACCAGCTGTGAGCAGAGATGTGGCTGTGATACCAGCCAGATGTGGCTGCTTATAGCAGATGTTATTATCAAACTGGGGATAACAGCACATGCTATTATGAAACATAACAATCACATCTGCTCCCCCATTACACCAGGGTAGTGCTCACTTTGAAATAGGCAGGTTTGATATTATCCTGAGTCACAAATCCAAGCCCCAGTTGCTTGAGCACCCTGATAAAAGTCTCTCCTTGATCCTGCAGCGTGATCATGGGTAAACTGGTCTGTTGAGGGGGTTTTTCAGCCTGTGGGTTGCTATCATCAGGCTCTTTTTTACCACCACTTCTGTGTTCTGGCTCTCGACAGGGCTCCTGGAGCTGGGCGGCTGGTGGGTGGCCGGCAGAGGGGGACAGACTACACCGAATCGGTGAGAAACGGGGAGCGCTGCCTGCAGGAGTCCTCGCTTTGGCAGCCACCTCACTCCAGTTCCGTGCACACTGAAGCGTTTTGGAGTTATCCCTCACCCTCGGTGGGAGTTACTTGGTAACGGAAGGGGCAGACTGTATTTCTCAGAGCACAGCGAGTTAATCCCAGTTCCAACTCTACTACTCCCAGCACATAAAAGTTTTGTATCAATTCTGCATTCAACCTGAGGCTATAATTTCAACCTGAGTTACTTGTTTCCCTCTTTGCAATATATATAAAAAGCATTGGCACCACTCTAACAAGAACAAGCAGAGAATAAGGCCATTTTTCCAGCTTAAGTGACTTGTTTTTAATGCAAATCCTGTTAAAACCAGAAGCAGAACTCAGGATTTCCTGTGTTACCTCCGACCTTAGATGCTGGGATCAAACCTAGTGCACCCCCTGACCTTGCTTCACACATCTCTGTAAGGTTTATTTACTTCCTTATACACCATCCAGACTGTGTTCAATACATCCAGTTCTGTAGCAATTCAGTTTGTGTGCACTTTGAGGCAGGTAGGTGAGGGATCTTTGGGGAAGGTCTCTCTCAGTTGTTTCTTAGCAGGCCTAGTAATAAACGCAGCAGGGCCAGACATAGAGCCCCATTAGTGGGCTCTGCTTTCTGCAGAAGATTCCATGCAAAGGGATAACCTGGGCTCACAGTTCCTTCTGTAGCATTCCCTGGAGCCATACAATGCAAACACAGTTCAACTCTCAGCAAGTTTGGGTGCTTGAAATTACCCAAGAGATCATGCAGTATGTGGTCATCACCCTGCAACAGATCAGAGAGTCAGATTAACAAGTAGAAAACACTCAAGGGACTAGATTCACAGTATTTTTCCTGTTTTTCAATTCCAGCCCTCTAAAAACTTGCTCTCCTTTTGAAAATATTAAATAGCTTATGGCAGCAGCATGCTAGTTACTTGATGCAAAGAAACATAATGTGTCCTAAGTTATAAACAATGGAAGATACAAATAAATGTGAAGACAAAGGAAGAGGAGGAACTAGGTGATAATATCTGTCTGTCCAAGACCTTTCACCTTCCAGAAGTATTCTACAAATAGTGACTGCTAACCAGCCAGGAGTAAGTCACATTCAATGAAAAATGGGGCCTTTCAGTGAGCCACATCACTTGGGAGATTTGACTTCCCCCTGTACTAAGGAGAGATGTGAGTCAGTCACCAGGTGATTTTTTTCTTCCTCTGACTTAGCATTTTATCCTCAGTATCCCATTTGTAGATGTAAAGGCAAAGCATTGAAAGAGCAAAAGATTCCTAATTTGAATTTTAAAGTGATTTAGGAATGAAGGATTGCGCACTGCAAAGAGGGGGATCGATTGGCTTTGTGTGCTAAATGATTAATCAGCAATATTCAGTTTATGATAACTGTCTCAGAAATGATGCATTGACTTGATAGAAGGGAAAACCTTGACAAGGAAGGTCCAGCTTATGCTTTGGCCATTGTGTTGTTACTGGAGACAATCCAGGATATATCTACTGCCAGGCAGAGGATTTTCAGGATCTGTTTGCCAAGTTTTTCTGCAGTCCCAAGCACAGGTTTAGCAGCATCTGTGGGAGGAGCATCACAAGCTGGTGGGGAAGGGTGGGCTTTCTTCCATTGGAAGGTTTCAGTGTGCTTCCAAAGCAGGTATCTGTTCTGCTACCTTACAGTGGACAGAAGTTCTCCGTACTGAACCTCAGCTGACTGCTGGCACCACATCTTGAACATTTTTCTTCACAGGGCAAGATATATGTAAAACAAACCTGTACATTTATGACTCTCCATAAGACTGTAAAGAGCAGAAATAGAAATCTATTACTGTGGTATAGCAAAGTCTGGCTTCTCAGGCTCTTGAAGAGTAAAGGACTGAAAGGAAGAGACTGAAAAGAGGAACACCAACTGTGATCTTGTAAGTCTGGGGGCTTGGCAGGGCTCCTTGTTTATATTGCTCCATTGAGAGTCATTAATTTTGCACTTAACCCTGCTAAAAGAACTCTCAGCTACGCACAGATATGCCCTTCCTTGGCCTAGTTTTCATCTGATTAGAGGCAAAAAGACTCTGTGTGTCTGACAAATTGTTTCATTGAATGAGGTGATTTCTTTTTCAAGCTCCATTTCAGAAAATATACATTTATATACTATATATTAACAAAATTGTAGTTAAGGAGGCACTGTCCCTCTCCAGTAGGGACTTGGAGCATCTACCTCAAAAACTGCAGTATTTGAGGCTGTTGCTTCGGGTTTTCTCTACCAGCAATAGTACAAAGACAGTTCAGTTCCTCATTCTGCCTGATCTTCATCCTTGTATCTGAACCTTACCACTGTTAACTGTGCTGGTTCAGTGTTCAGCACTCATAGTTTGGACTTCACCTGTGGAATTACATTAGGAAAATGCTGCTGTTGTGTTATTTTCAACAAAAGCACTTTCCAGATGTGCTACAGCCACTACTGTATCAGTGAAGGGCAGAGGGGGCAGTCACTGCAGGAAGATGGGCGATGAGCAGCTGACTGAGGAAGGGATGAAAAGCTCTGCCCCAGCAGAACAGCAACATGAAACAAAATTAAAAGGTAACCAGTGTCTCATCCTTACTGGGTTTAGCTCATTTTTAACAGTAGCCAGTTTTGTTACAGACTAAGCTGATGCTCTTTGTTTCACTGACCTCAGCATGTTGCACCAAGGATGAATTTAGTCCATGCCATCAATCTGATTTTGAATCAGCTCCTGATACAAGCTATTTCCCCTTCTGAGACAGATGTGTCTGTGTTAAGGAAGGTAACTCCAATGCAGGACATCAGTAAAACATTAATCCTTTCATAGATTTTAATAGAAGTCTGGGTAGAAACTAAACTACCTGCTCCAAGACTCTTCCTATGTAAAAATACAGTACAGTGTACATCACTGGAAACTAACCTGACATGCAGTTAATCAGGCCACAGCAAGAGAATGATATGAGTCTGGGAAGGGGTCAGGAATTGCCTCCTTGCTCTTTTTCCAGGATCTGGGTTCTCAGTGCAAAGACTCGCTACTGTGTGATACCCACAGAGTGGAAGGCAGAGGGATCTCTGAGCTGAAAGGAGATCTGCTTGCAGGTGGAGGGAGAAATTTCAGGTTTTCCAGAGACCTAAATACTGGAAGAATAATTGAAGAGAAAGGAGAAGCGGCCATTCAGCACAATAACGAAAGGTTGAGGGGCAGCAATCAAGGCAGGTAGTACCTCTTTCTTTTATCCTTCATCCCTCATTTCTGGAACCAAACATACATAGACAAATTGAGCGTGGCATGTTAGAAACACTGTACAAAACATCAGTATGGACTGGGAGACTATGGCTATAGCAGCAGTATTGTGGATAGGGAAACCGAAGCACCAAGCTTGTTGCTAGTCAGCACAGATGATAATCTGTGTCACTGGACCTCTCTGGAACTTTCTCTGTAACCCACAGACCAAGGAACAGAATCAATTCTTCTCTCCAATATGGAGTAGATCATTTTAGCAGCTTGGTTTTGGCTCCTGCTCCAGCTGTTCATGGCACAGGCTTGGAACCAACATCAAAGCCAGCCTTTAGGGCCTTCAGGTCTTATTAACTCCAGGATGAAGCATGAGACTCCATATCATCCCTTTCTACGGCCTTGTTCTGATCATCTCTGAGTGGACAGTGAACCTCCATGGTGCTGTCAGATATATTCAAGCCATCCATCACCTCTTGCCTTTTAATTCTGAAAAGTGAATTTCATTGAGCTATTATTTTTCTACATCATCTATTTCAATAGCAGAATTGCAATAAAAGAGGATCTGTGTCTCCAAAAGGAAGCTGCTGAGCTGTACAGTTCTTCATTGTCCTGTGGAAAAAGAAAAGGATATGGAACTAATTCTTTCCTTTTGGGGGTTTAATTGTGATACAGGTATTAAAATGGCTGGATTTGTACCTGTAGTCACGAAACAGCAAAGCAAAGCAGTAGGTTTCAGGTTTTGAAAGTTCTTCAGTGCTCTGTGTGTGGCCCTAACCAGGGAGTTAGGACAGGATGGGATATCCTTGGGAGCAGCTGCACTGGGAATGCACTTTTTATTGAACAGCTTAAATGGAAGCAGGTCAATTCTGGCTTCTGCATCATTGCCAAATACTTAAAAATCTGTCCCAAACTGTTAACAGAGGTTTAATGCTTTGAAAGCCCCTAACACCTCATCCCACAGATTGTTAATCCTGCTGAAAAATCAGATTAATCCAACTAAATTGCCAAATGAAAATGAGACTCCTTTAAAAATCTGATCAAAAGTGACTACAGCAACTGCACCCTTTTATTTCAGTTGAGGAAAGCCAACCAAGCTCCTATTACCAAAAACCAATATAAGCCACTGTCCGCTTGGTCTGGCTGCAAAGCACATTTTCAATAAGTTTATGCTCTAACAAGCTGTATCAGTTTCATCTCAGTAGAGCTGGTGGTTATTGAACAGTGCTCAATGTTCTGGAGGGTGCCAGGCACATAATTGTTTTTACAACACTGTAAAATGAATCAGACTGAAATTAGTGTCATTCAGCAGAATCACTTTCCTTCCCTTTAAATTACTTAATCTGAGGGTTAATCAAAAAGAAAATGAAGGGTTGACACTGCCCTTCAGCTAAGGGCAAGTACAGGTTCAGCCATCCTCACTTCATTTGGCTGGGAAGAAATGTTTTACAGTACCTGCACTTGTACCTGTGCCACTTCCCCGCTGCTCAACCAAGGGGAGAGCAGGACAGTGTGGGCTTCTCACACTTCCCACTTGGAAGTCAGATTAGCAGAAGAAGGAACCTGATGCCATTTTGTCATTTTAACTTCTCTGAAATGGGAGCTTGCTAAGAGAAATTACAGGAAAGCCAGGAAAAGGGTATTTCTGTGGGGATGGTCTTTACAAGAACAGGCTGGTGGCTTCATCTGTTATAAAGCACAGAGATGTTCTTACCCCTCCTCTGGTGCCACTTGAGCTGGGGAGACGTGAACAGCAAATACAGCCAAGATACACTATTGTGTAAGAATATCAACCACCATCTCCTTGATTTCTGTGGTATAAATTGGCTCCTTGCTGGGATAACCCAAACCTCCTTTGTTCTGCCTCCTTGGAATTGTGGTATTTTGGAAGCAATTGCAGTAAATGTCTCTGCCTCGGAGGCTTTCAGGTCTTGCTCTATGCGACTGTTGCTTTGTTCTGCTCATTCACTGTAGCAGGTTTATTATTTTTCTCTCTGTCATATTTTGTATGCACACAGGTTCCAGTGGCATTTATTAGTAGTATGTTTTTAGAACAACGTCTGGCTGATGAGTTGTATCAATAACAGCTGGGCAAAGTAAGATGATCACGAGCTATAATTATTATATACAGCAATACTGTCAGCTAAAGGCTCTGAGAAATGATGGAGGCGTGAGGATATCTGTACTTTCAATAGTGCATAATCCCTCTGCAACAATACAATTATGCAAAATGAGATTAAAGGGTTTATCTGCATGTGAAAATTGCATCAGTTTCTGTTCAGATTGCTTTTTAGCTGATGTAGATGATATTTGTCCTCTGATAGCTCCATCTGAAGAGCTAGTGGCACAACAAGCCTCAGCTTCCATGTTTCCTGCTTTCCCAAAGGAAATGGTGCATTGGGGGTGCTTGGTTCCTTTTGGGTTAAGTTCCAAGACCCCATTTCTTGGAGAGCAGTTCTGCCCAAGCTAAGCTGCTGACCTTACTCCTCCTCTACCCCACAAATGAACATCAGCTTTATTGTAGCCACAAGCTTGCAGTCCAGCACAAGCACTGTGGACAACCTGCCGCAGGATTAGGGCAGGGCTCCCGGGATATATCCCCATGTAGCCAATGGAAATGTGAGTGCAGCAGCAGGATATACAGACCCCAGCTTTATTACAAGTAACAACAGGAGCAAAAACAGAATAACAGAGGCTTAACACAGGTCAGGAGCCAAAACACATGCTCAGCATCTCTCAGTGGCCTGTAATTCCAGCTACCAGCCAGAGTAGGAAGGTGCAAGTCTCTGCTGTTGTGCACGGAGAAGCTGTGCTGCTCCCAAGGCACATCCCCTCTGTTGGGAACATGTGATTGGGATCTAATTAGTTCCAGTGCATAAGGGGTGGCTTCTTTCATTACAACATATATCTGAAGATTTATATTCCAGCAGAGACAGGGAGGGATGTAGCTAGTGGAGTGCTCTGACTCCTTTCTGCTCAAACTATTCTACATTTCCTTCCATGCAGCAGAGCCCAAGGAGGTCTAAAATTCCAGGGGTTTATCCCCATGAATTGTAGGGATCAGGGGAATCCAATGCAGTTGTCTTACAATATCCATGATAAGCCCCCTCTACCTTTAGAAAGGATCCCAGCCTTTTTGGTCTGTGGAAAATGTCTTCTCTACAAGCAGTGTAAAAGGGGAAGCTCAAGAGGAGGGATGATTACAGCCATGAGAAAACAATAGTTACTTCTTTATCTCTTAAGCAACAACCGATAGTTTCTGACACGTGTTGAGTAATGAATGGAAAATATGAAGCCACTGATGGCAATGTCACACCCCCTGCTTCTAACCACTGGGGCTTGGGCACAGAAATAAAGGATCCCATTGAGTCACCCGGGTGGTAACATTGCTCACAGCCACCAAGGACCAGCCAGCAGCATTTATTGGTCCTGGCATTCATCAAAACGATCTGGCACTGCCTGATATCTTACAGAATGTGACAAGTCAGCAGGAGAAGTTGTACATAACGACAGTGGAAAGGCAGTATTAACTGTGAAGCATCTGTCAGACGGGTGCTCGGGAAGTGCTGCGATGTGGTGTACACGCTGTGCAAGGAGAAAGAACCCAGATCTGCCTCTGCACATGAATGTGGGCACAGGTAATGAAAAGTCAAGATTATCTTGGGAATGGGAAGAGAATGAGTGGCCAGGTACAGGCTCCTGCTGTGTGGGTGTGCACGTTTGTGCACACGTCTGCCTCTTGTGCTACCAGGAAACTGGTCTGGACGGTGTGGAAAGCATGTTTGTCAAAGGGAATGACTAAAAGTGCTTTTTAAAGGACTTTCTAGTGCAGCAGTGAGTACCCCTGCCACTGTGAAGCTTTTTTCCCCTTTGGAAATGTGAGTTAATCCTCAACTACATTGAGGAAGGAATCGTGATCTGTAGAGAACTGCAGACGGCGCATAAATACCTCTCCTGAAGAGACAGGAGAAGTGTCTGTGGGTAAGAGCAATGTTAGTGGGAATAACTTAGATAACTTGGGTGCAGATAGAAGGAAATGGTAGAAACAATGTCTGGTTTGCATAAGACTTTCCTAACACCATGACCATGTTATTTTGTAATTGATGTTTGTGCTGTCATCTCTTTAATTTTTTACATACTGATTGTTTGATACTTAAGAAGGAAAATTGATTCTCCCTGATGGAGGACAAGAAGCTCTAGAGATTGCCTGGAAATTAGGATGTGAAAAGGTTTAAATTGGGCTGGGAAAAGTTGCTGAAAGAGGGAATATTCCATTTCTATGGATGCTTTATCAGGATAGGAATGATTCGAAGGGGAAAGACTGGAGTTTTTCCAAGCGGCCCCGAAGATCTGACCCCTGTTTGACGGGAAAAAGAAAAAGAGAAGAAAATGAAACCGAGATAAACCACGATTCAACCGTGGAGGTGGCCCTGGCCAAGCCGTTCCCAAACCAACCTCGAGTTAATGACTGCATGGGCACCTTCTGGGACACCCTGAGGACACGGTCAGCTTGGGCTCATCTTTAGTTATCTGGATAATTCATGTAGAACAAAGCAGTTGCCTTCGCGGGTGGGAGCTCGACCCCTTTGTCCCCCAACGAGGGGAGAGGTGGCAGCCGCTGCAGTGCATCCCCAAAGCCCGGGGGAGGAAAAACCATCCCGGGACAGCTAAAAACCCAGGGAACGCTGGAATATTACAGAGAGGAAGGAAGGGAAAACCTCGCCTTACCCCCCCAACCCCTCATTGTGAATTGGGTAATTTGGTAAAAAAGAAACATTAAGTTTAAAAAAAGTCTTAACCAATTTTAGGATTACTTCTCCGTTCACAGCGTTATTTCAGCACTCAGGTTTTGGGTTCTGCTTGTTTGGATTTGCCTTTCCTACTAAACTAAGGGAAGGAACAGAAAGAAGCTTTTTCCGTTTGCCATCTGAACCACAACAGGGAAAATGTGTATTTGGGACTTGAGTAAAACGTGGGGCTGCCCCGGCTGCGCCTCCCCACATGTATTCGTATGCGGGTGAAGGAACGGGATGAAAAGATCGTTGGGGGGGATGTTTTGTTACTGAGTGTTATTATACATAGAAGGCATTCATATTATAATATGTATAATCCACAATACTTATCAATATAGTTGATAATCCACAATACTTATCAATATAGTTGTTACTGTATCAAAATTAACGATACTACATTATTTATGTTCGTATTTATTCAGACAGTTCTTAATATAACATTGATAAATGCACTTCAGCTACTTAAACCTTTCAGGGAAGCTCTCAAATGGGTATCGGATCTTGAGTACAATTGGGTCTTAATTAGTATAATTATATATCACATATTAATTATTATGGACGAGGGGTTTAATTACTGTATCTCTGTGTGTCGTGGCTTCCCCTGCGGGAAGCTCCGTGTCCCGAGCACCGGGAAAACCAACAAATACCAGGGGAAGGATTCTTGGGCGGGGGGGGAGCGGTTCAGGGCCGGGATGAGCTGATCCAGTACCGAGTTAAGAAGGTTTTTGGTGCAAAAGAAGTTAAAATAAAAGCCTACAAAGTCCTGGCCGCGGCACCAGCTCCGGTGGGTTTGCAGCGCAGCTCGCCTGGACCGCAGCGGTGAACAGAAAATACAAGGAATTCCCTATGTTTTCAGGGAAAACGAGTGGAAAAGGCTCAAGGCTGGTGTCGGCAGGAGCTGAGTTCGCAGCGTCCTGACCAGACTTGTAGGCAGGGACAGTTTCACTGTCCTTTAACTGCCGCTGCCGCCAACTTTGCCGCTGTGATTCCTTCCCTGCTAAAGCGCCTCTCGGCATCGCCACCTCGAGCGGAACTCTGGTCCGGCTTCCCCGGGTGTAAATGGCCCGAAGTGCCCGAAAACCCCCAAAGCGAGGGGGCAGGAATCTCAAACCCCCTCTTCGGAAGGAAACGGGAGAGGAAAAGCCATCAGGAACGTCGGACCGGGGTGATGGGCTCTTCCCTGTGCTTTGCCCTTGGGAAAAGGACGGAATTCTGTTCCTACAAAGCAGAATACAAAGCATTCGATCCCTGTTGTGAAGCAACGATCCCGCCACGGTATTCACGAGTGGGACTTAATGTAGTCTGGCACTGCTTGAAAGCAAACAATTCACTCACCCATCCACTAATACTTGGCGTTATTGTCTCCACCATTCTGGCAAGTAACGTTTGGGCTTTCAATTGAGTCCCAGCAACACATTTATCCCCAAACCAAATTAACTCGGCATCAGTCCTGGCCGCCGGGAACGTGGCGCTGGGGAAGCTGCGAATTTAGCCTTGGAAATGCCAGGGATGAGGAGAGGACTGGTAGCAGAAGAGGACAAGCAGCAGCTTTTTGACCTGGCTCCTTTTGTCTGGGAGCAGAGGC
>JANHGB010051442.1:21860-36646 GCA_026283785.1 Coracopsis vasa
GGTGGTACCGGGGCTGGGGGGGCCGGGGGAAGCCAGGCATGAGACTCTGCTGCCCGTGGACGGTTACCATCAGCCGTGGGCTCTGGGCGGCGGCTGGAGCAGCCAAATGTACTGCCCCAAAGAGCAGGGGCAGGCCGGGTACCTCCTGAAATCCGCCTTTGCAGGTAACGACCCTGTGCGGGGGCTGGGAGGGGGTACGGAACCATCGTGTGGGGGGATATTGGGACCAAGGCTCTAAATAACCTTCTGGGGAGCTGCTCTTGCCGCCCAGCAACCCTTACGAAGGAACCCAAATTAGGGTTCACAAAATAACCATTTAGATTAACGCTGCCCTTTGCAGCTCCTCACCTTCCGAGCAGGGAGGCAGATGGTGACACTATCCGGGTTCAGTCGGTGATACTATCCGGGTTGAAATAGTGATACTATCCGGGTGCAGATGGTGATACTGTCCGGCTCCAGACACGACCCCAGCAGCTGCGGGTCACAGCAGACTTCAGAATAGGTCTGCTTTAGAGGGGGTAAGAGGTGTGCATGGCTCGCACCGTGCAGGGTCATGATCGGGGGGACCACCACCATGGCTCTGCTCGGCTGGAACCGCGGGTGTTACGCGGGTGTTACGCGGGTGTTACGCGGGTCTCGCCCACGTCGGTATTTTGCCAATACGTGGATTTTTCCACGAAAAGAAAAACAAATTACAAATAAATTCCGGGAAGAAAAGCAATCTTTAAATACCAATAGGGATAATTTAACTTAAATATAACCCGTCAGGAGGCTGGAGGGAGGAAATGTGGAAGGGAGAGGGGGTGCTGCTTGCAGGGAAAAGTGGTGGGAGGTGGGTGGGTGCAGGATGGGTGCGGGGTGCGCGGGACTCCCCGACCCGCTCAGCCCCATCTCTCCCCACTTTCAGATTCCGCCGGGCCGCTGCCCCCCGACGGCTGCTCCTTCCGCCGGGGCCGCAAGAAGAGGGTCCCGTACAGCAAAGGGCAGCTGCGGGAGCTGGAGAAGGAGTACGCGAGTAGCAAGTTCATCACCCGCGACAAGAGGAGGAAGATCTCGGCCGCCACCAACCTCACGGAGCGGCAGATCACCATCTGGTTCCAGAACAGGCGGGTGAAAGAGAAAAAAGTCGTCGCCAAAATCAAAAGCAACAGCAGCAGCAGCACCCCTTGAGGACGCGGCCACCGCAAGCGCCGAAGGGGTCCCCGTCTGCCCCCCAACCCACCATCCCCGCGGGGGGCTCCGGCACCGTCACTGTCGGGAGCGAGGAGGGCCGGGGAGGGCTGAGCCGTCCCCGCTGCCCTGGCATCGCTGAGCACTGGGCACCGCTCCCTCTGCTCCCGGGGGGGCTGGTGGGGACCCCCGAAAATGGGGCGCCCGGGAAAGGCGCCCCATCCCCGCCCGCTTTGCACGCAGAGGACCCTGTACAGTTTGCTCTTGCCTTACAACGCCGCTGCCACGTCGTGTTCCGTCCCTCTGACACCTCCTTGGTTTGAACAGCGTCCTCAGAAATCAAAAACAGAAAGAAAGAAAAGTAAAAACTGGACTAATTGCATGAATTAACCCCAAAACGCAACTCCCGGCTCGCCTGCGTGCGGCAGGAGCGGCGCTGTCAGGGAATGAGAACGGGGGTCACAGGGAATTTGGTCTCTAGCAACCAAACCCCGTATTTAACGCGGAAAACGAGCCTCAAAAATCCCCTTAATCCAGCAGAAGTATCAAAATGCGCGTCGAAAGGAGAATAAACACAGCGCGGGTGCGTTACCGAGAAACACACGTGAGAACTGGTCGCATAAACGCGGCACGACATCTGTGTACCCGCAGGGACACGTCCAGGAAGGCGCGTACCGTGGGTTTGGCGCGGTTATATATAAAATATACGTATAGGTATGCGCATATTTAGCAATACGCATTATTTTACCTTTTCTCATAGACGGTATTTGTGTTGGTGTATTTAGATATACCCGAAGGTATGCACGTAGCCATGCGATGTAGTGCCGGATGTGCAGATATAAATATATACTCAGCTAAAGGTGTATATAAACGTGTTTCATACGTACATATACACACTTATATGTATGTTTGTGCCTATATTTTGATACAGGTAAATGCAATCGGTATAATTCCCTACGCGCTTTCGTTTGTGCTGATATATGTGTATTTGTACACACATTTCCCTTCTACTACTAATACGCAATTATAGCTATACGCGTCGTAGCATGTGCTGAGTAATCCCCGTGTAATACTAAATGATCTTGGTTAATATTAAGAAGCGTCGTCATCCTTTTCAACGGAATAAATAGAGTGAAAAGTGAATACACTCAAACACGCGTTTTCCTCTGCTCTTTCGGGTTATTTACAGCTTCGAGGAAGCGCAAATAAATTCCTTTGTTGAATATCTCGGTGTTTCAAGGCAGCGATGTGTCAGCTCGCAGAGTCCCTGCAGCAGCAGCGTGGTTAAACCTGCCCATAAACCCCAAAAAGCCTCTCAAAAAGCGAATAAACTCCAAACCACCCTGTCCACAAACAAAAAAATATCGCCTTTTATGTTTTTGCTGCCTTTTCTGTTTTTAATCCGAAGCTGTCATCTCAACGTGCCCCAAGTAATGAGCATTTTAAATAGGGTTTGTTCTAGTTTAATTTATAAAGTATTAATTAATAAAGTAATTTAATTAATTAATTAATAAAGTAAATTAATTAATTTATAAAGTATTTTAGGCTTGGGCCGCTTCTGGCTCCCACCGTGGCGGGGGGAGAAAAGCCGGGAACGTTCTCCCCTTTGTCCCCCCGTTTTTTTCCCGTTTTTCCCAGTTTCCCGCAGCTATTTTCTCCCTGCGCTTTGCAGGAGGTGCCGATGGCACCCCAGGGTGCAGCTATTCCCCGCCTGGGACAGCGTCCCTCCCCGCGTGACGTCACGCATGACGCCAGAAGCTCTGGGAGGGGAATAGCCAATGGCGCTCGGGCTGAGCGTTCCGAGCAGTGACGTAAGCAGGGGTGGTGGGGCAGACGCAATAAATCCAATCCCCCCCCATTCCGAAGGAATCGTTGGGGCTGTTAGAAGGCAGCAAAAACTCCCAAAAAAAGGAGGAAAAGGGGGAGAAAAGGGAGGATGCGAGCGTGGAATCACGTTGGGAACCGCCGGCCCCTGCCCCGAACCACTGGGATTTGAAACAATTGGGGCTTATTTCCTTTATTTATGCCCCTGTGGGAGCATCACGGCCCCGAATCCCGGCGGCACAGGTGCTGGAAAGCACTGGGAATGTTCGTCTGTTTTTCCTGAAGGAGGGGATAGATGAAAAGCTCCAAACCTGCTTGTCTTCCCCCGTGTTACCAGTAATGAACCTTCTCACCCTGATTTCCGTGTGGCTGTAGAGGCCATAGAGCAGAAGCGGCACTACTGGGTAGGAGGAAATCCCTCAGGTGTCCCGCAAAGAAAGATAACTAGTTTAATAAAAGGAAAGAAATACGGTTGTGGTCTCCCATGGCCCGTGTTGACTTCAAAATAAACCCGGCCTGTTTATGGGTTTGGAAAGGGATGCTCCTGCTGAAGCTGTCCTCTATGGCACGTTAAGGGTTAATTCTTTTAGTGAGTTGATGTTTCTTTTTCCCATCTTTTCATTTCCCCCCATCTGGAGCTCTTCCCCCGATATCCCCAAACCTGCACTGGAACGGCTGGGAACCCCCAGATACCTCCAGCCCAGTTAGGATCCCTGCCCAATGGGAAATTGGGCTGAAACTGGGAGACACGACACTCTCCCTGCCCCCAACCCCTGTTCCCAGCTCCAGTCCCGAATCCACAGAGGAAAATGCAGATGGGAAGGGGAGGAGGAGAGTCTCGGGGAGAGCTGTAAAACCTTTACACGGCGGCCTCAGCAAAGGGCGAGAAAGGCCCGACATCCTCGTAAAACGCCGGGAAGGAGCCGCTGCCGGGGGCCGCTGGGCCAGGTGAAGGCTCCCACCCCCTCCCTTTGCCGTTGAACTTGAAACTCAGAAAACCTGGGGCAGAGCAGCCCCAAACTTAAGGCAGAGCAGCCTCAAACTTAGAGCAGAGGCTCCAAAACCTGAGTCAGAGCAGCCTCAAAGTCCGGGCAGATGAGCCCTGGGAGTTCCTGGTGGTGTAAGAAAATCGCGTTTAAAACAGAGCCCCTTGGAGAGTCACCTTCATTCGCCACCGTGCCTCGAGGTGAGGCACAAACCACATTGGAATCTTTTCCCTTCGCTCCCCTCCCCATTCTCCTCTCCTAACCTTCCCTTTCCTCTTCCCAGAATAAATCAAAACGCACCACGGATCCACCTAAGACCCGCAGAAGGCAGCAGCAATGGGATCACCTCTCCCAGCCCTTCCTTCACGCCTCCCCCCTCTCCCAGCCTTTGACTCCTTTCCTTTGTTCAAGTTCATGCCCACCGCACAAAGTGTCTGGGCTGCCGCTTTTTTTTCCCCTTCCCCTTTCCCCTTCAAAGGATTTTGTCATTGAACTTGAGCCCACGTTGTAAACATTCTTGGGGCTTACAAGCATCTTGACGGGATGTCATTAACAGGGACCTCAGACTGCTCCCTCCTTTCCCTGCTTCTCCTTCAGCCGAATTAAAGGTACAGCTTTTTTATATCCTCACTCCATTTGTTTCCTAATCTGAGCCCAAAACTAAAATACGATGTAAAAGGGAGCTCTGCCTCTCACCCCATCTTCCCTTTTCAAGTGGGTTTTATGTTTTCAAACCCTAAGAAGACGCGATCTTTGTGTGCTGCTGCACATCACCGTGTCCTTTTAGACCTGCAAACAACACGGTGAAACTCCTCATGGTACTTACATCCAATAAGTTGTAAAATGAAATTCGTTACTCTCAAGCCTTCAAGGAAAACGCCTTTTCGGTCCATTAGAAGTGTTACAAAGGCAAAATAGAATTAATTTTCCACCGGAATCAGTATTATCTTTTTTTGCTACAGGACTTGCTTGCTTTTTATAAAATACAACGTTAAAAGACGAACCAGGTTTATTGCTGGCCATGGATGGGGCTCATGGCGCTCGGGAAGTGCCATTGAGATGAAATATTCCCTAAACAGCAACTAAATCGCTCTTTTCAGGGGGGGGTTTGCGCTGATCCACCGAAGTAAACATCCAAGTGAGAAATATTTCCATTTTCCCAGCTGAAATTTAATACAGTGGTGGGTTTCTAATGGGTTTTCGTTCCTTCACACTCAAACCCATCTCATTCCTGCTGCAGGGATCCGTGTGCTGAATGTTAATGTCGCTGCACGACTGTGAAATACCCGCATTAGAGACCCGTCTGCGGTTTTCCGTTGCAACCAAAGGACGGAGGAAAAGGGGCTCTTTTCAATTCCTTCCAAGCACCTTTTTGTCTTTATTCTGACGGTTAAACACCTTTTTTTCCCCACTTTTCGTTTTCCCCTCCCTTAAAGGACGATAACTGAGCACCCAGAAATCCGGGGCTGCCCATTAGCATCCAGCACCCTTTTCACCATCAACTGGCGGGCAAAAAAGTGTAAGACCGAGGCGATTCCCCCCATTCCCTGCCAGAAACCAGAGCCCGGCGGAGAAACGAGGGGGCAAAGCCCCGTTTGTGGGGTCCCGGCTCTGCCTGAGGCTCCCAGGACGTGAAAACCCCTTTTAAAGCGCAGTTTTACCTACAAAGAGAGAAGCCCTGGCTCACTTTGCCGCTGCCTCCCTTCTTTTTCGGCCATTTCCAGCCCAGTACCTGTAGGTTTGTTTTTTCCCCTAAACACTCAAGGCTAGAAGAGGTCTCTTTCTTTTCTGCAAGGATACACCCGCTTGCTTTTAGTTTTTATAAGCAAGTAAGAAAGCCTCTCTATGGCCACAGAAAAGGTACTTCCTAATGCAGCAAAATACGTGGAACTCAGTGTGTTGGTTATTATAAGATTATGGGAGGAATGTTTTCACAGAGAAGAGGAAGAAAATCCTGTTGGTGCTCATCTTCAGTTGCATAAAGCAACTGAATTAAGGGATCTGTTGCTTTTTAATGCCATTAAATCCTGGGTGATGCATAGGTAGGAGGCTAGCAAAGGGGCTTGGGGCACTCGGTGTGTGTGATGACCAGAAAAAACCCAGATCCAACCTGTGTCACCTTCAGGACCGTTTATTAGAGTATAGAAAAGATTTGGGGTACTAAAATTCACCTCCAACCCCAACTTGCCCTCGTCCAACACTGAAACTGTCAGTGGCCCATCCTGGGTCTGCAGCACAGCAACCAGGTACGGGCAAGAAAAGCAAAAGTGAAAGGGATTGAGGTGTGGAAATGTCAGGGACAGTCCCAAGCCTGGACTAAAGGAGCCAAGACAGAGCTTGCAGCAATGTCAGGTCACCAAAACCAGAAACTGTGCGTGTGGGCTTTCATATCTGCTTCCCACTGGAATGCACTGAAATGCTGGAGAGGGATGGAAATGGGAGGGATGTAAGCACAGATAGGTCTGTGTTTGCATGCATCTATTTCAGCAGCACTCAGTAATGTATTAAAGATAAAGTAACCTGGACTCTTGGCTTCATTTCCTCGTTAAAGGCTCAGTTTAGCAGGACAGTTCAGTCACTGCTTTGAGGTGAATGAGACACAGGAGCTTAATATGTTTTAACACCAAGCACCTTAGGGGATATGGGACATCCAAGGTTGTCCTCCAGCACCGCAGGCAGCCGCAGCGGTCGCGGTAGCTGCGGGTATAAATAACCGAGGTTGATGGGACGGTCATTGCTCACCTGAAGGGCTTTTAGCAGACAAGGGAAAGGCGGAAAACATTATCTAGCTTGGAAAATCCCATCAGGAAAAGGCTCATTGGGATAAATCACTTCCTGACAAATAAATGGTCTTTAATCTATTAAAGTATTAAAATAACTTTGTGCTTCCAAACACACGTACTGCCCCCCCTCAAAAAAGAACCAATTCAGTGATATATAAGGGATTCCTTTTGCTTTAGCAGTCACTGGCTCAGGTACCTGCATACACACTCATATCCATGCACAAGGCCAGGAGCACACCTTTTGTAAACTTTATCAGAAACAGAAGTATTGCATTGGCTTTCCTGGAAAACAAACCAATAACCATGTCCTTTTCTCACATATTTGGCTTTTAGCAGATTTCCACAAGAAACAGGAGAGGCAGGAAGCGGAACGTAACTAAATGAAGTTAAATGCCTGTTCTCCTGCACTGTGTAAACGCAAGGGCTCAGTCAGTGTCTGGGAGCAAGAGCTTCCAGCTTTTGTCCAGGGCAGAAATATGCACTGAAAAGCCAGGAGCGGTGTTGAGGTGCAGCTCCTCTGCTGAGCACACATGGTTGAGGATGAGCCCTTCCTTACGCAGGGATGCTGAGCCCAGCATGTCTCCCTATCTCTCTCTTCAGCTCCTGGGCTTATGTTGGCACAAATCAATAGTAATTCCCCTAAAGTGCACTGGCAAAATTGTGTAGTCCCTTGCGTTCATTAAAGTTCAAAGCAATTCCCTCAAGTTTAGTGCAGAGGAGACTGGGACCATCGTTTCATGCACATTTGCAAGGAATGAAGCACAGCCTTCCTACAGTATGAGCCATTATTTTATATTACCTCATTATAGCTTCTCCTGTTTGTCCTTCCACAAGATCCCTGAAACACTGCCCTATGCTGCAGAACTGCTGGGGATGGAGCGGTTGCTTCCTGCCACAGCAACCGAGATTCCTTCCCCTCCCCTGGATTTCTCTGTCTCCCCATCTGCCCTGTGCAAGCAATAGCCTATTAAGACAATGTCTTTCAGATGGACAAGAGATTCCTGACCTGCAATAGCTGAAGTAACATGTGCTCTTGTGTTCTTTCAGATGTGCACCCAGAAATGGTCCCCATGGGCCTGTGAAGATGAGTCTGAGCCAGACAGTTGAGAAAGCAGTGGGAATTCATGGCTTCACGACTCATTCTCTTTATCCACCAAGAAATTTTGCCTTGATGGAAGAAGAAGAATTTGGTCACAGGTTTTGGACATCCAGAAATACAGAACAAAGAGCAGGAATAGTTTAACTCCATGAGATCAGTGAGTCTGATGCATTCGGGACTCTGGGACCTACTACACATGAGCCAGCTATATGCAGAGTTACACAGGCAGCAAATCCAGCACCCTCAGACGTGCTACATCATCCGTGACCTCCTCTTTGCGCTGGGATTTCCAAGCCATGAGCATCCTTCCTTCCCCTCCTCCCCCCAGGACTAACTTCTTCCCATTTTTCCTCATTTTTTAACCCTGGAGAATGATTTTTAATGCAAAATATTTCCTCACCTTTGAGTTTGAAATGCATCATGGCAAACACATCGCAATCCACTGCGTACTAGTTCTCCAGCAGCACAAGCTGAGCAGGGGTACCCATGGGGACCATTTGCTGGGCTAATGCTTCTACCAGTGTCATGCAGGCACGAAGAGCAGATCGCTTGTTAAGTCAAATGCCTTTAGCATCTCATCATTTCTCGCCTATGATATTCCTCAGGGGTCTGCGTGAACTCTTGGATGCTGGTGCTGAGAACACTTGGGTGCTGGTGCTGAGAATGTAAGTTCCTGACTGCAGGTACAGCATGAGAATGTGGTTTTGGCTGAGTGATTGTTTCTTTTCTTTCTGAATACACCTTAGTACCTTCAGCTATATGTAAAATCCCAGCCATAGAGGGTTTCATCATTAGAAACAATATGTAAACTGATGTGCTTGATTAAATTTAACAGTGTGTGTAAAGCCATAAAGGCCAGTGCTGAGCTACAAGAGACAGGCAGGTGCTTCTTGTTAAAATTCCTCTGCTGAATGACACGGCAGGTTGGGGTGAGCTTCCTGTCATTTGAAGGTTCACCCTTTTTGCAGCAACCATCTATCTTCCCCTAGATTAGAAAGTGGTGTTTAGCACCTCTGTATGGCTTGAACATGGCTTTGAATAATGACATTTCTTTTCTTGCTAAATACCAGCCTATCCCAGATGTCAGATTCTTTTCCTGAAAAGACCTGATCCTCATTCAGATGGCCCTAACCAATGACTTTGTTCCTATTCCCAGAAGCAACAGAAGCCATTTCCCCATCCCCAGCCCTTCACAGCGACGTGTTTGCCCAACCTTGGGACCTTCCTCCCAGCCACCAGTAAAAAAGGTGCTTTTGTGTAAATGGGGAAAGCAGCCCAGTGGTGCTGCAGCTCCTCAGACACTGGATTTTCACAAGCAGAGGGAGGTCAGTGGTATTTTTATGGGAATCCCTGGTTAATGTATGTCACTGTCTCTGATAAAGACCCTTGGTTTTCTCTTCCTATTTCCATGAACTCCCTCACTCCTTAGTCCCAAGTGTCCCATAATTTAGAGGGTTTTCAAAGAACCATGAAGGTTTGTAGGCAGCAGGATGTGTGCCCCAGGTACAGAGGCTGCAGAGCAGACCAAAGACCTGGCATCTAAATAAATGTTTACATAAAAATCACACACCTTAAGCTTTATGATACCTTATGGCTCTGTCTGCAGCCTGGACAGGTGATGGAAGGCAGGAGGGGGGTTCATGTGCACCCTGAACAGCCCTAAGTATGCGTATGCACAATCCTAACTGCTGAATAGAAGCATAAGCCTGGCCATGGCACATGAGCAAGGACCCGGGCTCTTGTCTTGGTGGCCAGATGGGCTGGGAATGGTTGGAGCCAAGCAAGATGTTGCCAAGTGAGTAAGGAAGGGGCTGAAGGGGCCCTCAGCGCTGGGGATCTCAGCTGGAGCTTTTGGAGGAACCTCAGGGGAATCAGTGCATGGTTTTAACTGGCAATCAGAGAGATTCTGGTCTCAACCTTATCACTTTGTTCTCATTGACAAATGGGGTTTTCCCCCACAGTGACTCAGTGCAAATGAAAACAAATCACAAAGCTCTTTCCTACAGCCCTGCACAGTCCCAGAGGAAAGGGAGAGTAAGGTATAACAAGCCCTTCTCCAGGCCCTGAGTCTGGACAGCTTATGGTAAGGTGTTAGAGCACTTTGTCTTACGGTTGATTTCCCACTTGCTCTTCTTTTTGTGTTGGCTATATCTAATGCTGAGCTGATGCTTGAGCTGCTGGGACACCAGCCACCCAGTTTCCTGTCCCTCTCCCAAGTTCCCCATCACCGTCAGTCCATGGAGGATGTGAAATCTGGAATGAGATTCCAGGGCTCATAGCCTCCGTTCCTGCTGATGCAGCTCTATTTATTGCCAGTCCCATGTCCTTTCTTGGAGTGCTTTTGGCAGTCTTTTCCTACATCTGTGCTCAACCATCATCCAGGCACATTCCACTAAACCTAGGGTTACACAAACGCATGAAACAATGCGATACGTGTGGAGCAGAACTGGAAACCCACAGAAGGCTTTTGGTATTTTTCACATCCCACCAGTGCCACTACCTTCCTGTGTGCTCCACATCTTAGAATTCCATAAAGAGGTGAAATAGTTGAATTAGGAAATCTTATGAATAAAATAATCAGAGCTTTTTAATTTGGCCATAGTTATTCTTTATCAAATGCTGTCCAGAATCAAGCCAGTTCTTCCCCACCCAACATTTAGAAGAAAAGGGGAACATTCAGGACTAGGATTTCTCAAGGACAAAAGAAGATGTTGGCTTGTGTCTGTTCTCAGCATGAATTCAAAGCCCAAGTCTGAGAGACCAAGATTTGGTTTCCATTTGGTTTACAGCTTCTGCTGCACAGGAATTAATGTATTTCAGAAGACCCAAGAGCCTGATGGTTGGGGCACTACCCTGCAACTGGAGAGGTTTGAGTTGTACTTCTGCCTTTACCATCATCTCTCATTTTATTTCCACCTCTTACAGCCATTGTAAACTATGTGGAGATCGCTATGGAGCTTTGCTATATAGGGGCCAATGTCATTTACAGTCTAAGCTGCAAAGAAATCTCCCAAATCTGCCCAGCATCTCACTCACCTTCTAGAAGCACTATGAAAGGTGGCAAACCTGTGGGGTCCTCCAGCCTGCTCAGCAGCAGAGCTCAGAAAAAGCCTGAAGAGGCACTGGGGGAACAGGAGGCATTTAGGTCCCAGTGGTTGGAGTACCAAGAATGGTTGCACGATGGCCCAGGCCACAAAGAGCCTCAAGCAGCATCCACCTCAGAGACCTGCTCTCTCCCAAAATGTAAACCTCTTCCCTTGAACCAGTCTCCAAAACACAGCTTTCTCAAGCCCTCCTGACTCACACTTCAGGAGGAAAAAGCCAATTTGGCAGTGGGTCTTGGCTCACCAGCCTGATACAGGAGGAGGTGATGAGTACAGGTCTGCCAGTCCCAACGTTCAGTGCCTTGGGGGCTTCACATCTCCTCTCACATCTCTGACCTCCAAGAACAGAATGGAAGGAAAGAGAAATGAAGTACAAATGGGGGACCTCTGCTCAGCCAGATCTCTGGGTTTTTTTGTGCTGTGTCCATGTTTGGTCTTGAAAAATAGAACACACCATAGTCAATGGGAGTCCCCACTTTTCCTCCTTATTTATCCTGCAAATGTCAAATGCAAGTGGGATAAGAAGTGAGATCCCAAAATTCTTCAGGGGAATCTGTGGACACTAGTTTCTCTGCTGTCTTCCCTCATACTCCTGCCAATCTCTACTATACCAGAGCATTTAGCACCCTCACTGCTCACCTCACCATAGTACCCTCTGCTGAGAGCAGAAGATGGCTTGATCTTGGCCACAGGCTCCTCTGTGTGACAGAATCCCAGGATAACACGTGGGGCTGAGTCCAGTCGAGCCCATCCCAAAGGCCTGAGCCCCTTCCCGTGCTCTGACGGGGGGTTCTCGTGTGTCTGTCCCTTTTCACCTCTTGGGAAGCATAATTCAATCCAATAACACCACGGATATAAATCAGGATCCTTTCCCCATCGGAAAGCCTCTGTGTGCAGCGGCTGACAAAACTGGGGGGGGTCACAGCACCGGGGCAACCTTATTACTGCGGGTGGTGGCCGGGGGAGGTGGAGGGGGGGCTGGATCTGACCCCTAGGGATGAAGCTGCCGGGACTGCAGGGCTGGAGCAGGGATCCCTTCCCGGCCAGCCCGGAGCCTTCCCTCTCCCCCCCGCCGCGGTTCAATTTGCTCCATGCCAGAGGGGAAATTTATCGCTACCCGAACAAGAGCACGTTTTTTTGGCGACAAACTCTGGCTAAGTGACATTCTCAGACTTCCTCGCTTCAAGTCGCCTCCGGGAAAGGCGGCCGCGGCGTTTTACAGTAAATCCCGGTGCTTCGGTTTCCAACGGTGCGGATCGTAAATCCAACAGAACCTCCCTTCCCCCGCGGCTCTGCGCCCCGCGGCCGCGCAGCGAAAACGGGGAAAGGGAAAAAGCCGGGACCTTTTCCGTGGAAGAAGCCGACGGAGGGAAAGAGGTTGGGGGTGATAGGTTAATAAATGAAATAATGCCAACCCTCAGCCCCTAAGTGCCTCTGCGTGCCCCGCACACACACCCCCCACTCCGGGAGCTCAGAGCCGGGATTGATGATCCCGGTTATCCCGGCAAATCCCGGTGCCAAGTCTCGTCCCCGGCCGAGGGGTCCGACAGCAAAGACATGTCCCCACCTCGGCGGGCAGGGAGGCAATGGGGACCGCGTCCGGGCTCCGCATCCTGGGAAAAAACCTTCAGGGAAGCGGCTGAGGGGCCCACCAGCCCAGAAAGGACGGGGAAGGGCTCGTGGTGCAGACCCAGAGCGGGGCCGCGGGCAGTTTTCTTGCCTTAAGGGCAGGAGGTGGACGAGGATGTCTTTCAGCAGACGGGAAGGAGCGACCCAGCATTCCCCCACCGCCGAAACAAGCCGGGGACCTGTTGTGGAGTTTTAGAAGCTTAAAAAGGACCAGATTTCCACTTTTTGTCGAAGAAACTAAAAAAGGAAGCGAACAAAAAAATTAACCCAAACCAAAACGAAACAAACCTAATTTATTCCAACAGCGAAATTCGCAGATGATGCTGATTTTAATTTATATTTGGACAACGGCAGCTCTTCGATATATAATCCCACATCCCCAAAACCCGTAACTCAAAGCCCCCTGCCTTTTGGAGTGCAAACCCTTAAAATCCGTGTCCCGGAGCTGCGGCAGGTCCCTTGGCTGTGGCCCCACTGCGGCCGCACGTTTGTGAAAGCTCGGTAAAAGCCTCTGAATTTGTGTTGCTTCTTTTTCTTCGGGTATTTTCTTACATTCACACATAACGAATAATAAGGAGGCATTTCAAAAACTAATACCGGAGTCCTATCATTCTCCATTGCACAAAATGCAGTTTTCAAGCCTGAAAACATTTCTGTACAAATATTCATCCTCATAGCAACCATTTGCGCTGTAGAAAATGTCGCATTAATTCACACCTGCACCCACTATTATCCCTCTCCCGGAATTAAACCTTTCCCTAGATCCAGACACCGAGTTTTTAGGCTACACGTTATTATCTGTCTCTATTCTTCGTTGCATTTCCCGCAGGATCAATTCAATGATCCACACGGGTTTCTCTGGAGGCTTTTCTTTGCTCGCTGCTTGGCTGAAGAAGAGGGAAGCGAATAGGATACAGGCAGTTAAATAACAATAGAAAGTTATAACTGAAGGTGAGGAGAGTCCCGCAGCTCCAAGCTTCCCAAGGAAAAGTGACGAGAAGATCGTTTTCACCGATAGACAGTGAAAGGTAAAGATGGGAATTCTCCTTACGCTGAAATAACTCCTGTTGCCACTTCACTTCATCCCCGACTTCTGTTTTTCAGGAAGTTGTGATTATAGCTATGGAAAACCAGAAACCAAACCCAGACCGCCGCTTCTTCCCTGCACAAAACCGCTGCTTAATTCCGTATTTTTCTTTGCACATCTGTTTGGCTGGAAACAAAGAAACTCGCAAGTTTTCAGATCTTGGCTGCAAGGAAATGTCTTTTAAACAGCACAAGGAAGCGGAGCCGCTTGCACCACACATGCAGGGTCTTCCCAGGAAACACTTCCCTTGTTCCACGTATTTGCAGACACACCTGATCTGCTTATAGAAAGCACAAATACATCACGGCACTCTGCTACCTCTGTTTCACTGCTTACCTTCCCGATTTCACCCTCTACGCTGGAGGTGTTACACTTTTAGTGTCTCTGTGTTAAACATATTTCAAACAGTTTTTGTTATCACTTTTGTTATCACTTTTGTAATTCAAGCTGACGGTGTTACTTTACTCTTGTAATTTAGCTGGATGCTGTTTGTTTTGAACTACAGTGACTTCGTGCAACTGCATGCACAGCTACAAATAAATAGGGAAGAGAAGCCAAGTACAAGACCAAATAACTGGGCTTACTTATGTCTTTGTTGCTTCAGGAGGGTGCAGATGGAGCAGGGAGAACCCTCCACAGTCCCTTCCAAACCATCCCATGATTCTGTGATCCCATGATTCTGTGATTCTATGATCCCGTGATTCTACGATTCTGTAATTCCATGATTTTGTGATTCTATGATTCTATGATTTCATGATTCTATGACCCTTCCCAGCTGTGGACTGATGCGGACTCCCAACCAGTACAGCGTTTGCTGCCTGTGACAGAAAGGTCACCCCCTCACTGTGGACTCCTTTCACAGGATTGATTTGGAAAAGAAGAAGCCCCAAACCTCACGAGAAAGGAAGAACCAAGCCACGCTTGACGGGACAGGCAGAACTCTGCCAGCCACTTTCAGAAAATCCATGGATGTCAATGCCCAGAGGGAAAGATGTCCCTATATATATGTGTGTATATATATATGTACATATGTCTACATATATGTACCTGCATGTGTACACACACTGAGACTGGGGCCGGCCCTTTGGGGGGCGCGGAGCTCTC
>JANHGB010051443.1:0-44622 GCA_026283785.1 Coracopsis vasa
GCGTTTTGCCGCGCTTCCCGAGAAGGTGCGCGGGAGGCGGGAGCGATTGCTACCCGTGCGCCTGCAGCAGGGCGAGCCCGGGTGCGCCTGATGTGCTCCGCGCTCCCCTCGCTGCCGGGCGCGCAGGCGGAGCGGGCAGGGCCGGCACAGGCAGCTCTGCGGGCAGGCTTCCCCACACGAGTCTTGTATACTTAGGTGAAAACCGTGCAAAAACAGTGGCAGTTCCGTATAACTGTAACTTCAGCCACGTTGTGCATAATTTTGCGAGGAAGCTTTTTGTGTCTTACAGGTTTGACTAAAGCGACTAGATCTGGAGTAGCTTTACTAAATTCTTTTGTGTTTTTTTTTTTTTTATCTGTATTGTTAAACTGCTCTTTGCTCTTATGGCTGAACTGAGGTAATGTTTTAGTGTAAGGTGTGTGTGCGCAGAAATGGGCAGGAATTAATATATTGTAGAACTTGCGGGTGGTTTCAGGGTACATTTAGGGAAACTATGTTTACTCACAGAATGTGTAAAGACCTCTTAAAATAAGAGATACTTCCTCCAATTAAAATAACTGACTGTGGTGATCTTTGCTTTTAGACAGGAAATACCATATCATCTCTTGCTTCTTCAAAACATCCTAGACAAGTTGAAGATTTTGTGAAATTTCTTAAACCTCAAATACAAAAAATAAGTATCACAGTTGTTGGGGGTTTTTTTAATGATTTTATGCCTGAAATTTTTTTAATTTATGTTTTTTATTTTATGCTTCAGTTAGGTACATGGTAGTATAGAATTCTGCCTGTTCGGTGTAAAACATAAGGGTTTCAAAACCATTAGATGGAAACCCTTCAGATCAAGAATTTCTTAGATTTTTCTGATGCTATCACGGTTAGGTTGTATCTTGGCAAAAGTATCTTGATGGCTTAAGAATGTTATGCTTTTGAGGTAATACAGGACTTACAGGTTTGTCTATGAAGTGTTGGTCAAAATGGTAAGTCAGGTGTGAAAGCAAGAGGACTTCTTTTCCTTACCCCTTTCCCCTGCAGTGGAACCTAAAATCTGGAGGGGGGTGTGTCATCAAACCATTCCACACTGCATTCCCATTCTGCAGCGGGTTCTGAGCTGTATGCACTTGAGGCTTCCAGGCTGGGTCAGTGCAATTAGCTTTACTGTATGTGTGTGCCTTGCACTGTCTGTGTTGGTTGTAGCTTTGTAGCATGGTTCACCTTTCCATTGCTCTGATGGAGGCTGTGCTGCTGTGTTTCACAAACACAGGACAGGACAGATACCTGCTCCCAGATCTTCCAAAATGACTGGAAAAAGCTGTGTGTTACGTTCAGTGAAATGTATTTTATGTAGTTGGCTTTAGACTAGTGGTTCCCAGCTTGCAGGTTCCCAAGTCTGGTCCAAAGTCCAAGCAGATACAGAGTTAACCACTGTCCAGCACAGCATGTTCAGCTGAACAGCACAGGCTGGTCACTGTGTTCGTGTGTCTCAGTTGCAGAAGCAAGCAGAAGAGCTGGAGAGCAGTGCACAGAGGTGATCTCTTCATTTGCAGTCCTGATGTTGCTGGAGCTGGTAGTAGTGGCAGCATGAGAGAAAGCACTCCTGGGACGGATTGGCTTGGGGAGTTAGACCTACTGATAAATGCAATGTTAACATGGCCTACTAAAGAAAACATCATTTACCAGCCACCTAGTCTTACAGTTATTTTTATCCGCCTGTCCCAGTTAATTAGAAAAGGACTTCTAACTCATTTTGTACCTGACTTACAAGGGTGTAACAGTAACTCTGCAGCTCACTGAAGTCCTGCATCTGAACTGGCATAATCTGGTACCACCAGGCAGCTGAGAGGCTAGCTGGCTAGGAAGCAGATTTGTAGGAAAGGAACTGTGAGTTCCCATGGACAAGTAAGATGAGCATGAGTCAGCCTTTCTTGCAGCAGGAAGGCAACCAGCATCCAGGAGTGTGGCCAGCAGATCGAGGGAGATGTTTCTTCCTTTCTTCTCAGCACTGCTGAGATGCATCCTGAGTACAGTGAACATAAGCTGGAACACAGGGAAATCCAAATAGACTGGACAGATTTCTAAGCAGCCTGATCTAGTTGGTCCTGCTTTGAGCAGGGCATTTTACTTGTTTGTTCCGGAGATTCCTTATAACCTAAATTATTCTGTGACTGTATTAAGAAAGTTACTAGTTGTTTATTTCGTGAGTAACCCCATTACAAGAAAGAGAGAGATGAACATGATTTTGAAAGGTAATTTGTGAATCAGGAGTGTATGGTTAAGCTAAATTATAAAAGAGGTGGTATTATACCAATGTATCTGAATATAGGCTATTTATTCATCTGTGAAGTAAATACAGAAAATTGTAAGTAGATTTGATTGTTAAAGTTTAATGGCATATATGACATTTGGTCAAAGGTTAATAATGCTTAGGCAAAAATGTAAATTTTTGGATATAAATACATTTAATAATAAGTGTCAAATGACAGTTCTTTCAAAGCTTTCCTTTTCCAGGCTTGGCTAGCACTACAGGATCTTTCAGAACATTTTCAATCCATTTTTGAAAGAAAGAGATACTGCTGTTTTCCTCTCTTAGAGGTGCTTTCCGTAGTACATTTACTAATAATTTAAATTTTTTTTTAATAAGTTCAAAAATAGCTCTATTGCCTTGTATTCATCATTAGCTTTTTTTTTATATGGATAATGGAGTTCCTTAGATTTGGTGCTAGCTTTTTTCATATGTATGTTTAACAAGACGGCAGGCTTAATTACTGAAGGTGACAGCATTGATTTTTGTCTGCGGTATCTCTGCTTTTCAGTTAAGCTTGATGCAGGAGGCCATTCGGTAAGAAAAGTAGTCCACCTTGAGAAATGTAAGGATTCATACTACTTTATTTAGGAAAAAGGCAAAAGATAATTTGGTGGGAAGCTTTTTTTTGTTGCCTTATTTTATTTTTTTTTAATAGGTAAATAACTTTCTAATCTAGTGAAAAAAAGAAGCTAGAGACTAAAAGGTGCAATTTCATCCCATGGTGGAGTCAAATACTGTTGAAACAATTGGTCTAGGGCTTTTGTACGTAATCTTTTAACAAAATCTTTGTAATTAACTCCACTGAGATGCATATGCTTGGATTTTGTATAAGTTTAACTTGATCCTTGATCTCATTGCTGTTTGGTGTTCCCCTCCACCAGTTGTTGATATTTGAGTTTATCAAGAGTGATATTGATTACAAATCTAACATAAGTTATAAATTTCAATATAAAACTAGGTGAATGATGTTAATATGTTATAAATCTTTTATATCAACTTCTTCAGCCACGAAATTCAAGGTTGAAACTTTTACAGAAGAAATACTAAACTTTTTTAAAAAAAGTTTCTTAATGTCCAGAAAATCCATTTCAGTAAAATGACTGGGAATTTATGATTGTAACTGTGGTTCTGAACAAGTTTTAGATATTGCAAATATTTTGGATTAAACCACTCTCACCTGCTGAAGCATTTTACAGCCTACTTGTTCAGTATGTGATGCAGATGGAAGTAATTTTGGGAATTCTTATGTCAGTATTGGGTTGAACTCCCATTCATTTCTATATACACAAAATGAATATGCAATGAATGTGCAACCCCAGGGGTTGAGCAGATGGTGCAATCCTGTGCAGTGTTGTATTAAATGTTGTTTTGGGTTTTTTCTTACAGGGCAAAATTCTCTACAAAGTACGGTGGAAAGGATATACCTCTGATGATGATACCTGGGAACCAGAGGTTCATTTGGAAGACTGCAAAGAAGTGCTGCTTGAATTCAGAAAAAAAATTGTGGACAATAAGCCTAAACCTGTTAAAAAAGACATACAGGTATGTTTCACCTTCCAGTATCTTACAATGAAAGCGTATTCCCTATCTAGGCTTTGCTAATGGGGGGAGGGAAAAGGGAAGACATTTGGGATGTGGAATTAAGAAGACTTAAACGAGTCTCTTCTTTCAAAGTGTTTTGTGTGATGTGAAACTGAATATTGTTGCTGCTCTCTAGTTAGGGTTGGGGTTTTTTTGTTTATCAGCAAGTTTGCTTGTAGACTCAAAATCCATCTAAAATTTATTTCAGTTTTTAATAGGACTATATACATGATGTGTGATAATTTTAGTTTGTTTTTGACAACATAAACAACCTCCTTTCCTTATCAACATGCATATTGTCTTGTCACTGAAGCTAGGTGCTGCTCATTTCACCCTCCTGCTTTGTGTAGCACAGTGATGAATTTTTGCGTGTTAACCATTTAATGAGATATGAATACAGAAAAAGTAATTGCAAGAAAGCAATATTTTCCTTTTTTCCTTTTTAACTGCATCAGTTTGAAAATGAAGCGTAAGTTTGGATTTTGCTTTGTTTTTTAAACTGGTACTCTATTTCTGGGAAACCTATAGGTAAATTTTACAAATATCAAATTAATAGCGTTTGGTGTAAAATAGCTCAGATTTAGTTCTGTTCTGGAATCTAGTTGTTTGATGTCCAGTTGGTTTACTTGAATTGTGTACGTATTGATTCTCATCCAAGCACTTAATAATGTAATTTAGGTAAGTGAGCTAGAATTGTATTTATAAATTTTACAATTTGGCAATGAGGAATGTGTTGGCAGTGATAAAAAGATTAAAGTGTTTCAAAGCTTACTTACCAAGCATTGCCACTGCCATTTTTGTATAGAGTTATAAAGTTATACAGATAATGGAGAAAGAAATATTTTCCTTTTTTTTCCCTACCTTTCAGAAACTGTCTCTAAATGATGACGTATTTGAAGCAGAATCTGACAGTGACTGGCAAGGTGAAACAAAAGGTGATGTCTCACCAAAGAAGAAAAAGAAAAAGGCAAAAGATGGAGAGGATCGGAGTTCAGGTGACCTGAAGAAGAAAACATCTAAGTCTGTAAAACTCAAAGAAAAACCCAGAACAGAATGTGAAAACTCCTCAGATACTTTGGGTTTAGATTCAAAACCAAAAAAAAGGACTTTAGAAACCAAGGAGGATTCAAAGGACCCAAAGAAACAAAGGAAGGAAGATACTAAAGAAGTCAAGAAAAAGAAGGGAGAGGTTAAAGATTTAAAGATAAACTCTAAAGAAGATTTTAAAGAAAATAAAAAGTCACAGGAGAAGGATGGAGATGTTCAGTTTGGCTCAGAGTCATGTATTCTAGATGATGTATTTTCTCAAGGAACTGATAATGAAAATTCAGACTTAAATTCTGAAAATAAAGATGAGAAGCAAAATGTCGTAAGTGGAGAAGAGAGATCGGAACAAGAAATTGCTGAAAAGGATTCCATTGCTGATATGCATCTTGATGGATCAGCAAGTAATGAAGATGATAGTATTGATGATAAGGTTAAAATTAAAAATAAAGTAATTCTGAAAGCTGAAGATGATAAAGAGGAAGGTAAGAAAGTGGAAACTCGGGATACCTATTTAGAGAGCAAAAGCATGCACAAAAAGCAAAAAGGTCAAGAAAAAGTAAAAACAGTACCAGAAGAGTTGGAGAAAGTATCGCCTGCTCCTTTACCAGTGCAGAAGGTTTTAAAATTGAGCTCTGATGAAAGGGGATGCAAGTCCACTGATTCAGCTGTGGAGGTAAGCGATGTTAAGGCTGTGAGTGGAGGGGGGCAGGGCTGAGGGTTAAGTCAAACATTTTTGAGGTACAGATATCTCAAAAGGCAACTGTTGGCAAATTAAAACATACAGATTAGAAAGTTAATGAGCTGGATGAAGCTAAAGAAAGGCCCACTGCACAATGTATAGGAGTGACTGAAAAATTTCTGGATTCTGAACACTATAAAGGAGGGAATACTTGTGGGGGGTAGGGTGTCTTTAAATGTGAAAGTATGAATTTCTCCCATTTGTTATGTGTATTTACTTAGAATGCAATTTACTGTTCCTCCAAAACGTGCTGTCATTTTTAGCTTTGTTCCTGCACCTTGAACAGTTGCCTCAGTTTGACTTTTTCTACTTGAGTAGTAAGATACTCAGTGTTGAGCAACTATCCATCCAATACTGCACAATAAAGTGCGCTTTTGAACTAAACCAAACAATTGATCTCACTTAAAAGCCAGCAACTCCTTTATAACTTATGTGCATTAGCACCTCCCTGAGAACTGGAAAGCTGAAATCGCTTCTAAACACAAGTCTCCCAGGTAATTTTGCGGCTGGCTTATTCTGTTAAAGTTCCTGAGCTGCTTACAGAAAATGCTTGGTTTCATGACATGGTTTCATGTTAATTACAAATGCTGTACCTGTTCTAAGAAATGAGCTAAGCCAATACTGGAATCTTTATTTCTCCTTATTTAACACAGTAGTGTTTTAAGAAATGAGGATGGTAAAGGTAAAAGTAAAATAACAAACAAACAAAACCCCCAAAACACCCCACACAAACCCCCAGTTTTGTTTGAATGTTTCTGAGAATATAATTTCTTTCAGCTTCTTCAGGCTGTTCTGATACATTTTGCAGTTCATAAAACTTTGGCTGCTCAAGAAACCGCTTTCTGATTCGTAACAGGACTGCAGCCAGAAAACCTTGAATCTTATCCCATTTCTTTTGAGGCCATAATTCCATGGCAGCAAGTTTCTTCTGTAGGTTCAACTGTGGTCCTGTGCTTTAGATGATCTACTCCATTCATACAGCAATCTTAAACATAAGGAATTTGATTTTGAAATAGAGAATTATGTGGCATAATCTCACAGTAGAGCTATACAAAATAGTGTTTTTGCAGGAGCTTAGTGGTAAAAGCTTTGGTAAACAAGGTTAAGTGATTACTATGAGGCATAGCCAAGTTTCAAAAAGTTAAATAACTGAAATGGTGTGGCCCTTTATTACTCAAGTATTTTCTCGTAGTTTGAGCCTATAGCATTCATAAAAGAGCCATCAGATGTGATAATCAGATAAATCTTTGGAATTTTATTTGCCAGTAGTATAAAATCCTGTCGCCCCAAACATGAAGAAATAAACAGCAGATGCAAGTTGGTTTCCTTATGGCTTTTCGGCAGCACTCTCAGTATGTTGTCTATGTGCCTTTCTCGTGGTTGTGCTCCATCGAAGGTCATGCTACAAGGTACCAAGGAAGAAGGACGGCATTCTGCCTCTTTGCTTTTTTCAATGAGGTGGTTTTATTTTGGAAATAACCTTTTCTCTTAATGGAAGAATCCTTCACAGACTTGACTCCTGACTCACCTGTTTAATTCTTTTTTTAGGAATGTCCTCATGTCTTACATACAGGTTTCAGTAGTATTAATTTTAAATATATTTTATCACTGGAGTGGTGAAAGAAGTTTATTTTCCATTTTTTTTCTCTACCGCTTTAATTTGATCTTTGTTCTTAATAACAGGAGAAAGAAGTAAAGAAAATTGAAACAAAAGAAAAACCTCAAAAAGAGCCCGAAAAAGAAGAAAAGAGCAGAAAAGAACAAAAGGGCCTAAAAAGTAAGCGCTAACTGGTTAAAAGAGAGAAGGGAGAGACCCTTCAGGACATTTTCTTATTTCTGCAAGAGGGGTTATTGTATGGTTTTGAAACACATACCAGAAACAAGAATTTCTGCTTTTATTTTAGGAAGCAAAAGTCTGCTTTTTAACGGCTTTTTCAATATATGCTTTATGAGAATGCTGTATATACTTTAATGTATGAATCATGGAAGTGTATAGATAAACATCTAGATAAACATCTTTTGCTGAAAATAGCGTGGATGTTTACAATGCGTAAGAAAACTAGTAGCAAACAGAATGATTAATTGTTGTTCCTTATACAGCACGTGTCCTTCATCTGTTCATCGCAGAGACTGAACTATATTTTCAAAGTAGTGATTTATGCATAATTCTAAACTACATTTCTTTAAATGAAGATGGTACTGGATTGAAAGCAGTCAGAGCTCAGACTTGTCAGGGTAGCTGAAGGTGAACTAGTTGTCCCTGATTTTTGGCTTGTTGTTCAGCTTGCTCCTACACTTCAGCAGTGATTAACTTCTGGAAAGAGAACAGCGGTTTTCTAAAGGGACTCTGGTCACTCACTTAAACTTTGTTATGTAATAGTCTTTAGTGGCTCAAGTGGTCACTCTTGGTAACTGTCTTAATATTCTAGACTTTAAAGACATCAAAAGTGCATTTGACTTTTTTAATGTAGCTTCAGAAGAAAAAGGTGAATATTCTGAGAATAACTGCAAAAGAGAAGAATCTTCGCTAGAATATAAACTCATAGAAGAATTAAAATCAAAAGACAGCAAGGTGTACAAGAAAAGGAGGAACATAAGAGATGAAACAGACACATGGACTTACATTGCTGCAGGCGGTGATCGAGAAGTAGTGGATGTGTGTCAAATGGAGAACTCCGGTGAGCAGTAGAAACGAATGCAGGGGAAAGTTGAGCACTGGCTATTAATATTTTCTTCCATTCCTGCTTGCATCTTTTAGCACTCCAATCCTTGTCTCTGCAGGGGGCTGAAATGATGTTTTCTTTTGAAACTCACTGATAACTTCTTGGTGTGTTTCCAGTGTGTTTCTGCTATTGCAGTAGTGGAGTGTTCACCATCTCTTACCACTTCAACAGAATCTATTAGAACAACTAAACAGTTTGTTTCGAGTAAAAGCATTTTATGTCTGCTTGTAATACAGCCTTCATTGTTTGGAACCGTTCCACGCTGACTTCCAGAGTCTGTTTGAATGAAAAGTAGTAGTATGTTATGCTGCTGATCATTGAAGCAACGGCAAGCAAAGAATGGTTTGGAAGTTTATAAGTTGCTAATTACTTATTTCACATTTTTTCTTCCATAAAATCAAATGCATCATAGATGGCAAGCAACAAGTCTTGAGTTTGGGTATGGACATGCAGTTAGAATGGCTGACGCTAGAGGATTTTCAAAAGCATCTTGATGGAGAAGATGAGAATCATGTGTCAACAAAACCAATATCAAATAGTGAGTAGTTGCTGGAAGGAAGGGACATATCTTAACTAGTGTTTCAGAGTGAACTGTCTTATAATTGCATTAAATTTACTTTCTAGCTCTCCTGAGGGATGCTGTTAAAAGTGGAGATTATATGACAGTAAAGATGGCACTTTCCTCAAATGAGGAATATAATCTGGATCAAGAGGTAATTTTTCTGCAATAGAAGTATTGGAGGGGTATGGGAGGGAAGAGTATGATTTTGGATTGTTTGAGAAGCTTTCTCCTCTTGCTAGTAGCAGATTCCTGTCTCACCTTGAGGTCAAGTGGCTAAACTATGTAAAACATCTATACATGAAAAAAATTTGAATGTTCTATTTGACAGACTGGGACCACTTAATTCATTAATTACTAGTTTTCTGCCAGTTCTGTATCAGCTGTGTTCTTACAGTTTGGTTGGGATTTTTTTTGTGTTTTGTTTGTTGTTTTTTTTTTTTTCCCCAAGGATCTATTTTTACTGTTAAATGGCACCACAGTTCTATTTTTTAAGATAAAAATCTCTGATACCAGTATTTTCAGCTGGTGACCTTTGGAGTTGCATTACATAGCATTTTGAGAACTATATATTATGCTAAGTTTTCTGTGGCCTAGTAGAAAAGATGCCGCATGAACTACTGAAGCAAATGTATTCTTTGAATTGTAGCGTCTGGTGGGAAAATGCAAGAATGAGTGAGGAGACTGGCCACTCGCAGAATTCTCTTCATACTTGCACTGATAAAATCCAGGAGTTCTAGTAGCAGCTGAGTTGAGCCATTGTGTTTTGTCTCCGGTGGTTGCTGATTTCCTTTTCCACTGTCTTGCTGTCTTCCTACCCTCAATACACTGCTGCGTTTCTTCCTGGCTCATTCTGGTTTTACTCTTTCTTATTCTGGTCCTCAGACTGTTACAGGTTTTGCAAATTACGGAGCTCAGGGTGTGAGACCTGTGGACTGAAAAAGTGGGAGGTGATAGTCTTGCCAGTATCTGGCAGCTGTGTATGTGTGAATTCTGCCAGGGAGGGGAATCTTTGTGAAATCTGTTGACACACTTGCAATTCTTGTCTTGCAGCTTTGATTTATCTTAAAGTAATTGATTTTTAGAATTTTTCATGGCAATGATTCTTGTTGCAGGACCCAAGTGGAATGACCCTGGTAATGCTTGCTGCTGCTGGTGGGCATGATGACCTTCTCCGGGTCCTAATCAGGAAAGGAGCTAAAGTTAATGGGAGACAGAAAAATGGAACAACTGCATTGATACACGCAGCTGAAAAGGTTGCCTTTGTTATTGTTGTATTTGTAGGTCTTGGCTCTTTTACTTCAGTTTAAAAGTGGTACACATTTTTTTTTAACTTTGGATGGTGCCTAAAAAGTAGTTAGCAGGATATAGCAGGGTGACCTTAACTGCATAATGTCAGCAGCTGTGGTTACTGTAGTGTAAACTAATTCTGATCACAAACCCTACCCTGGGTAGAGAGTATCACAGGGTTACTGAGAGGAAAGGTAGAGGCAAAGGATATCTCTGAATTTGTATGTCATGGGGCTGAAGTTCTTGAGTTAGAATTGGTTGTTATGATCTCTGGCTGTCTGGGATCCAAACTTGGGAGACTTTGAGAAGCAAATCTCTGAATAAACAGGGCTCACTATGAGTTGGGAGATGGAGATGGTGGCAAGCTCTTCTCAAACTAAGACCAATTAGTAAGTTAAAGGATCTTTTATGGGTGTGCTCTTTTGTTGAAGCTGGGCCATGTGTTTTCCCATGTGCAGTAGATAAAAGGCCAAGAAGGAGCTTGATTCCAGTGTTCTCTTCCTGTGGTGTTCACTGTTGAAGGATTTAGGAAAAAGTATGAATTGTAAGTACTCATGGCTGTTTACTTGCCTGAGCCTGAATTGCTTATTAGCCACAAGAGAGAACATTGGTAATCGTGTCACAGAATCATGCTTTGGATTTTCCTGATGGATTTTAAATAAGTGTCATTTTATATTGTGAAACAAAACCAGAATATTTTGTATTTACCTGTCTTGTGGTGTTGGGGTTTTGTTTGGGTTTTTTCCAGAATTTTCTAACGACAGTAGCTATTCTACTGGAAGCTGGGGCATTTGTGAACATGAAGCAGAGCAGTGGTGAAACTGCTTTAATGAAGGTAAGTTCAGTGTTTGTCCTGACATGATTTAATAGTAAATGCTTTTGGCAAACTAGTAAAACATCAAAGCACATTTGTAGAGTTAGTTTAGGGAACATGTACTATATTTGAAATACAAATACTACCCTTAGTTACTTTAGGCAGTGTTTTAATCCATTATTTTAATGAATTGTTATATCTAAACAATAAGTGCAGATGCTGCGCTAAATGTAGCTTGTCATCCAATTCCATGCAGATGTGGTCTTAAAACTGAGGCAATCTGGTTGTCATGAGGAAAATTCCAGAAAGGGAGAGTCTTTCACTTAGGTGTTGCTGTGATTGACTTTTATCATTACATTGCAGGCCAGAAATAAAATAATGTGTTTGCAGTCTCCTTCCCACTGCCTGTTCTCCACATTTACTCCTGTCCATCTCAAAGGAGATACTTTATTTATTTATGTTTTGTAATGGGAGAATTCTAAGATCCTTAAAACAGTCTGTGCTCCTCTTAGTATTTTTGTTTATACCAAATAATTTCACCTTCCTGATAAACTTGCTGTATTTATACATAGGCTGTTTAAAGCAGTTTGTTTGCAGAAGAGGTTGCAAAAGCTTTTCTGTCCAACAATGTGGTATTGTTTCTCTTCTGTCCTCTACAAGGATGAGCAAGTGTGGGGAATTCAGATTTTCTGTGAAGAAAATAACACCCTTGTGGTTTCCTCAGCCACATCAGTCTAAAATCTCTTCATAATTTGGCTGCCTCCATGAACCTCAGCTTTGACTTTTCTTGTTTTTAAAGGTTTTATTAGTAATTTGCTGCACAGCTGTACATACTTTCTAATTGGCAGCCTACAGTGACTTAGTCTGGATATTTGTTTCGCTATGCAGATACAAAGGTCTTCATTGCCAGTAACTTATTGGAACAAGTTTAGCCATGTGGGGATAAACGTATAAATGTGTTTATCAGGTCACTGTTATTTAACCTCAGGAACTGGATCATACTTTTAAAAAGAGGGTGGGGAGGAAGTCTTGGCACTCCATTCCTTTCTCTGAGCTGGTATGTGATTTTTGTGGGTTTTTTGTGTGAGGGGCAGGTGGGTTGATTTATTTATGGAAGATTATGGTTTGAAGGCACAGACTGAAGTTCAGAGCTGAGACAAATTTCAGAAGTTAACTTTGGATAGGCCGCATGAAGATAGAAATTTAAACCTCTTGTGCCTTTCCCTAATTTGTCTGAGTAAAGCGTTTGAAAATAAATGACCAAGAACATGTTTGCATTCTTCAAAATACAGCTGTCTTCAGACTTTCCTGTACCTCTGTCACGTCTTTGCTTGACATGCCCTGACATTCTTGTTAATCACAGTGACTGTCTAACATAACTAAATAACAATTTGGGTTGAGTTGTATTCACTTTCTGCACCCTTGAAGTACCATTTGAACTAAGCTTCCTAGAAACAGACCCTTTGAAGTGTTTCTCTAGTTGTTCTGAATACTACTGCAGAAACCCATTTATTCAGGTAAACAATTGTAAGGAAGTTTGCAGTTACTGAACAGTTACTGAAGATTGGGTGTTGTCACAAAATTGTTCTTTAATCTATTTTTATTCCAGTTAAGTCCATTTGATAACTCTGAGTGTTGCTGCTTCTATGTTTTCTGAATTGTTCCTGATTTTGGATTTTAATTCATTCCTGCAGTTCTGTTTACTCCAGTGCTATGCCCTGTTCTAATGAGGGATTTGTCATTGTTGTCCATCCTTCCATCTTCTCACTTTCTGCACAGGCTTGTAAAAGAGGAAATTCTGACATAGTGCGGCTTATGATTGAAAGCGGAGCGGACTGTAACATTTTGTCAAAGCACCAGAACAGTGCGCTGCATTTTGCTAAACAGTGCAATAACCTACTGGTGTATGAGCAGCTCAAGAGTCATTTGGAAACGTGAGTAAACTGTACTTTGAAGTTTGTTCTGGTGAAGTTTGCAGTTCTAGGCATGTCATAATTTTAGTTTAAGTCCTGGGAAGAGTGGGAGATTTCAGGAAAGAAAACAGATCTGATTTGGGCAGAAAACTAATAAATAAATCATGTGAAATTAAGACGATGTGAGCTAACAGATTAGCAGATGTTTGCTTAGACACAGAGTAAAAAAATGGAAAGGAGGAAAAGATAAAGAGAACTGGTAGAAGAGAAAGCTTTCCAGATTGCTGTATTTCTAGTTTAAGGAGTCTAAGAAGTGTATAAGGACTGGACTGTTGAATGTAAACTCTTACTAGGGCATGCCAAATGAAACACTTTCAAACAAAAGAACACCTTACATGGAAAGTTAGTGCAGATAGTTAGGTGGTTGTTGCACCCTTAAAAGCCAGCGGTGAACTGGAGTGCCAGAGGTAAAGCTTTCATGACAGTAAATGGTGAAAGTAAAAATCCTCACTGTGCCACAGAATACTGAAGAGCAGTGTAGTGTGTGTGGTGTGTGATGTGCACGTGTCATCTGGTCATGAAAAATATTCTGAGCTGATGAACAGGGATGCTAGATGAAGACAGACGTAAAGCAGGGCCACCTAGAGCTGGTTGACCAGGACCCTGTCCAGGTGGTATTTGAATATCTCGAAGGATGGGGACCTCATAATCATTCCGGGCAGCATGTGTCAGTGCTTCATCACCCTCACAGTAAAAATGTCTTGTGATGTTCAGAGGAAACTTCCTGTGTTTTAGTTTGTGCCCACTGCCCCTTGGGCATCACTGAAAAGAGCCCGGCTCTGTCCTCTTTGTCCCATCACTTCAGGTGTTTATTGATACATACACGTTGATAAGATCTCCCTGAGACTTCTTTTCTCCAGGCTCAGCAATCACAGTTCTCCCAGCCTCTCTTGTGTGTCAGATGCTCTGGTTCCTTCAACATCTTTGTGGCCATTCATTGGGCTCTCTTCAGTATATCCATGTATCTCTTGTAGTGAGGAGGAGCTGGACACAGCATTCCAGGTGTGATCTCACGAGTGATCACCTCCCTTGACCTGCTGTCAATACTTTGCCTAATGCAGCGTAGGATAGCATTGACCGCCTTTGCAGCAAGAGCGTGTTGCTGGCTCATGTTCAGCATGGCGTCCACCAGGTCTTTTTCTGCCAAGCTGCTTTGCAGCTGGCTGACTCCCAGCATGGCCGGGTGCCTGGGGATGTTCCTCCCCCTGTACAGGACTTTGTACTTCTTTGTTGAACTGCACAAGGTTCATGTCAACCCATTTCTCCAGCCTGTTGAGGTCTCTCTGGATGGCAGCATGACCCTTTGGTGTACTAGCCATTCCTCCCAGTTTAGTGTCATCTGCAAAGTTGCTCAGGGTACACTGCCTCATCATCCAGGTCATACATGAAGATGTCACACAGGACCGGACTAGTATTGACTCTGGGGATACACCAGGAGTGACTGGCTTCCAGATAGACGTTGTGCTGCTGATTTTTGCTGAACTAATGTGTTCTGATCCAGTTCTATACTGGGAGGAAAGTATTGTGATGCCCGTATTTTCAATGCACTTTAAAGCTTATCTGAGGTATTGTAGGTCACCGCTTTGAATGTCTGTCCTGGGGAGATAGAAGGTATAAGGAATGTTTTCTTCTTATAGCAGGCTAAATGGGAAAAAAAGTGCTAGAAGCATAAAACCTAATAATTGGTCACTGTAGTAGCTCTTGCCAATCAAGGAAGCTTCTAGCTTTACTACCTGAAAATACATGAGTTCAGTGCTGCATGTCAGTCAAAAAGAAGGTAATACGGTAGTAGTGGAGCTGAAAACAAAATGTAAATCTGTGGTGTCAAAATGCCTTATAGCAAGCACATGCCATTCCAGTTGCCTTGTTTCAAAGCCAGATGAAGCAAGAAGTGGAAGTAAAAGATGATCAGAAATACAGAGTAGCTTCTGTGAGGATAGACTGAGGGAGGAGGTACGCATCACCCTGGGACAGAATAAAAGGTCAAAATATAAAATCAAATCAGAAAGCAACAACAGAAAATAATCCAAAGGCATGAGGCAGGTTCTACTGGCCGTCCTGTTAAATGATTTACTGATAGGTTTGATATGGAGGAATATTTTTGCACAGAAAAAATAAAATGTGGATCACGTTGCGGAATGCCATGGTTACAAATGCGTAGGATTTTAGAAGGGATTAAGTAGATCTAAGGAGAAGGGCAATTTGGCTGTAGTCTTGAATTTTGGATGCCTCTAAGACAGATTGCTGGAAACTAGGGCAGTGTACCAAAAAAAGCCAACTGCTTAATTTCCAGTATTTAATGCAGCTTTGTCTGACATATGGAAACTAGGCTGGGTGTGCTTCTGGGCTTGTTTCAGTATGGGGATTCTCGTGATCTCTTTCCGGTGAGACACAGTTTAGATTGTGCAGGTGGTTATCTCAGCTAGCATGGAGGGAAGCAGGCTCTGAATACAGCTGGAAAAGCTGAAAAGCTGAGAGTCAGGACCTTTGCCTTGCGAAAGTGTTTAAAACCCATTTGTGTCAAAACAGCTTTCTGAAGAGAGTTACTCAGTAACCTGCTTGTAAAGGTGCCAGATACTGTTGGTTCACATGGCCTCTCTTTGCAAGCTAGGCTGCTCACTTAAGTTATACCTCTCCCAACCCAAAAAAGCCCAAACCTACCATATTTAATGGTAGTGTCACTACTTTTTCAACTTGCATTATTAGGGAAGTTTTACTGGGAACTGCATTTTTCTCAATAGTATTGCCAGTGACTGACTTGTTTAGTTCTATGTTGTACTTGCAGTCGGGTTGATAAATTAGACATGCAGGGAAGTGGCTGTTTGTGTTCAGCCAGCAGGTACATACTGGTGTTTGGGAACATCTTCTGCATAAACGGACTTCAAAATATGTGGCTAGTTAGAATTTTTTTTAATCTGCTGCAGTGCCTGTGTGTCAGCTTTTGTTTGTGAACCTGATTGATAGATGAACTCCACAAACAGGTTACTGGTAAAATGTTCCATTAACAAGGTGTTGGGACCTGGGGTTCATCTGTGCATAAATGGTAGTGAGGAAGGCATTCCCTCCTGAAAATCAGGATTCCAAAATGTGATCTGGAATCCTTTTTTTTTTTTTTTTTTTTTTTTTTTAATTGGCTTTCACTAACTCTCTGATTTTACTGTGTGAAGCACAGGCCTCACTTGTTTGGTCTTTTAGGCTCTCAAGAGTAGCAGAAGATACCATCAGGGATTATTTTGAAGCTCGTCTTGTTTTGCTGGAGCCAGTCTTCCCAATTGCATGTCATCGACTGTGTGAAGGGCCAGACTTTTCTACAGATTTTAACTACAAACCCCCACAGAATGTGCCAGAAGGTAGGGGGGTGCTGGTGTGCTGAGTTGGTTGGTTGGTTTTTAAAAAATGGGTGGAAGAGTGTGTTAGGAAACTGCCTTTTGTCTTAAAGCAACTGTTCTGTGAAATTATTTGTGTGTGACTCATTACAGTACATTGTGTTAAGGATGCTCTGATTATGGAGTGTGGGGAGAGCAGGGGTGTTTTGATGTATTGGGGGTGGAGTTTGTGTGTATCTTTTTGTTTAAGAGGTTTTTTTTATGACACAAACACAGCTGCTTTCTCCTGTTCCTGGGTTACCTTAGCTTTGTGAGGGTGACGTTAGCTCAGTGCAGGTGTTGCAGGAAAGGAATGGTTTAACTTAATACTTTTGAACAATCTTAATCCAAGAGTGTACTTAGAAAACCTCATAGTGAATAATCTTGTTTTGTAGACAGTACCTAACGGACTGGAATCTTGGAGTATAGGCACAGCATATAGGATGCAAACACAGTCTAGGAATACTACCAAAAAGAAGCCAGCATCAGTCAACTTTGTCCTGCCCACAGACCCTTTGAAAAAGCTGGGAATGTAATTCCAGAGATACTTGGGAATGTTTCTTCATTCTTTCAGGAATCCAGCTACTAATCTCTGATGCTTGGCTTATCTGAGCCATTTTTATTCACCTTTTGAGTGTATTGGGGCAATATCTACTTTTTAATTTTTCTTGAAATACTACATTGCCGGGACTGTGAAATACTGCTTAAAGCAAGCTTGAAAGTGGTTGTGTCATCCCAGTTTTGTGGCTGCTGAGAGTCGTAATACAAGTCTTCCAGCTCTTGATTTAGAGGTATAGAATTAAGAAACCTTACATCAGTTTGTGTATTAGAATGAGGCATCTGTGGGTATTTGAGGATTGTTGATTGAATTTCAGCACAGTTCATAAAGATCTAAAATGGACTGGGCTCGGTTGTCCCTACCAACAGAAGAGAAAACCCAAACCACATGAAATTCCGTAACTCTCCTCAGGTAGACCTAAACCCACAGAGGTGAACCTTACCAGAAATTGCTGTACCCATTTTGCTTTCCCTTCAAACAGCCACATAAAATTATTTCTGCTGACAAAGGACTTTAACTTAGGGACCAAGTTAGTTGTGTTCTGTGCTGGGATACGCTGACCTGGGAGATGGCACTTCTGGATGTTGCTCGGATACTCCGTTGGGGTTTAATATATACGGTATGATGTTTATATTTGTATCTGTCTTCAAAGGTGCAGTGTATGCAGTTGTTCTAAATAAAAGATCTCATTTCTAATTCACGTGACTGAATTGGCTTCCCTTTTAGGATCTGGAATTCTTCTCTTTGTTTTCCATTCAAATTTCTTCGGTAAAGAAGTCATTGCTCGGCTCTGTGGACCATGCAGTGTACAAGCTGTGGTTTTAAATGACAAATTCCAGCTCCCTGTATTTTTGGTAAGTCTTTTCATATAATTGACTGACTATAAAGCTGCTTTCTAAAAGTCTTTATGGAGCAGCCTGGATAATCCTAGTGCCTTAATTTGGACTTTGAGTATTGTGGTTTAAGCATTTATTATCTTGATAATATGTTTTTTCTTAATGAAACTTAATTCTTCTTTGTATATGGAGAGAACGACAAACCTTGCATGTACTAGACTCCATAGAAATTTATGACTTGAAGGGCAGGGACATAATGCTGGGCAACCTGTTTCTAGGCAGCCCTACTTGAGCAGGGGGGCTAGACCAGATGACCTTGAGATACCCCCTCCAGCCTCAACCCTTGCATGGTTCTGTGGCTTCAGAATGGAGGGTTTGAGAAGGCAAGTATGAGTTTAAAACTGTTTAACTTCTCCACTTTTTGACCTAAGTTCTTAAATATTTAACAACCTACCTCGTATTTCTAATGTGGTGTTTATTTAGGGTTTTTTTAATTTACTAAATGCATTATTGCACAATTCTCAAGTCCTCTTGCTTTCTCTGTGGCTGCACCAAAGGTTCTTTGTAGAATGCCCAACTTTACCAAAAAATGCATACTGAAAATGTCATGTTGTATTGGTCCGCTCACATAGCACTTTCAGGCATATCCTGCTATTAACCTTGTCCATATTTTTTTTCCTTTCAGGACAGTCACTTTATTTATTCCTTCAGTCCCACTGCAGGCCTTAACAAGCTTTTTATACGGTTGGCAGACGCTCCTGCTGCCAAGGTACAAAGCAGTCTCAAATGTGCATGTTAACTTGTACGTTGCTTCTAGTTGTATGTTGCAAATGTAAAACTTAAGGACTTTCCTCATCCCAGTTCCCATCAGTTGCAGTTCCATCTTGTGACGTTTCCAGAACTTAGGAAAGTTGCCAAGGTATCAGTTGTCGCAATCAAATGTTTTCATGGTGCAGACAAAATAATTCAAGCACCAAGATAAAGCAATGTTACAACTAAACATTTTCCCCATCTATATTGTGAATTGACTGACACTCCATCTATCTGTTAGTCATTAATTCTTTGCATACAGATATTTTTATGTGTTTAGGAGAACTTGGAAGTACTTACTAGCATGTGCAGTCTGCTTTTAAGTAGGCTCTGTAGTCCACTGTATTTTCCAGGTGGTTTGGGCAGTAGTTGCACTACATGTTGCATGATGAGTAATAGACCCTGTTCTGATAGCATTTCTTTTATTCTTGGAAGACACACCAGTCACGTTTCTAGATCTTCAGATTTAAAACATCTACACTTAAATGTTTTATTGTGCATTTCTAAATTTTAATTTTTAAAAGGGAGAGAAATTGAACTTGTGTTCAGATGGAAGTCTGTGTGTGTGTGTGTAGATCAGATTCAGGGTTCACTTGTTCAACCACCACGTAGTGCAGCCTTATTTCACTGGAGTCCTTTTAAAAGTCATTCATATTTCCGTAAGGGTGCTACAAACTGATCTTAGTAGGTTGTAAACTCCTTTTTCTTCCCTTCCTCTGTCACTAGCAGTTTTACACCTTTTCTTATGCTGTTCTCATAGTAGAAGTGTTTCACACAGGAGTTCCATGCGGATGACCTTTAAATGAAACCTTTGTTTGCTCTCCCAGGTAAAGCTGCTGATTGGAGCGTACAGAGTGCAGCTGCAGTGACCTCACAGTTGTGAACATATTGAGTGGATGGACGTTGTTTTGGATGTACTTCTGATGACTCTGTTTAGAGACTGACAGAGCAGTTTGGAACTTTTTGGCACCATGCTTCTAAGACTGCGTTCCCATCTCGTTGTCCCTCTCTGGCAGCCATGTAGGAAAGTGTGTGTTGGAGAGAAGCTGAATCTGAGGCACTGGTGGGACAGGGCTGTTGGCTTTTTTTACTTTGTACAGATGTAGATGTAAGTATTTGTGCCAATACATGGAATTCTGGTTTTCTTTAACTTGCTGAGTCCAGACTGCGTATTTCAGCTTTTCCACAATGTGGAACGGTGCATATAAGAACTATTTAAGGTAACTATGTGAAATGTCTTTTTTAATAGATCTTTTCCATTTGTAAACTAAAGTTTTCTACTTACTCTGACGTTTCTATGTACAATGCAGAACTGTCATAGTCCTGGAGCCGTGGGCAGAACTTACACTTTTAAGTCATTGCGTTACATTTAACTTTGAATTGCTGAGGGCTGGTTTGGAACTGTTCCTGCTACTGTCTACCAAGAAAGCAGTTCTGCTTAGAGTGATTCCCTCTGAACACATAGGGAGGTCTGCAGGCACCAGCAATGGCATTGGGATAGGCCCAACTACAGGAGGAGCACAGTTGTATTCCTACTTACACCAGTGTTTTAAAAGTACTTTTGGGTTAGAGAAGCAACTGGTAGTTTTACTTTTGACATCTTTGACATTCTTGGATGTATGGGAAAATAAATACAAGGTAAAAGTAGCAAACCAGAGAACTTGTAACTCCCTTCAGTGTGCAGGCAGTGCTTGATGTAGGGTGAGAAGATAAATCGACAATCTCAGATGTTCTCAGCTTGCCAGATGAGAAAATATATTGTCCTTTAAAGCAGAAATCCAGTTCCTCAGTGCAAAGAGCTGCTATCTTTTTTTTTTATTATTATTATTATTTAAATGACAGCAGTTCTGTACCAGTCCTGTGCTATAAAATACAAATGTAATACTTCTGCATGAAGTATAGAATATTTTTCTTTGTAAATTAACCAACATCTTGAGAAGTATAACAGAAAAAGAAAAATAAAACCAGATTGTGCCTTTGCTGTTCTGGTTGCCATGTGTAGTTTACATGCCACTATGTGCCTATAATATTGGAGAAACCATTGCAGATAAACTCTTGATGTATTTGAGTGCTTGCCATCAAAATGGTGCTGATGTATTCTTTTAAAAACTGTGACTTTTTAATGCAAAGTTTAGTTAACCAGTTTTTCATTTTAGGTTCTTAAAAGCTTTTTAACCTTTTATATGTAAGAGATGCCACGTGACAGGGTACAAAAGCACACTGCTTCAGTTCTGCGGAATATTGCATTGAACTATAGAAAGCTAGAACAGCAGCACAACCTACAACCACCTGCATTGTTCTAGTTTAGAATGGTTGTGTGTCTTTTGTGTTGATGGGACGGGACTAAGTCTGGGGTTTAACAGAGTTGGTACCTCCACCTCTGAAATACCTCATACCTCATTTTGTGAAGTGTGAAAAGCATGGGCTGAGGCTTGGGGCTGACCCTGCCACCACTCATGGCTCTGAGTCTTTTTAGTTGCTGCGTGTATCCCTGGACAATGAACATGGAGAGGGGACATGCACAAATATTCCCTTACACTGGGGTGATGGTGCCCATGTGTATGGCTCCCCCTTCCACAGTCACTCCTTGGTGCACAAGTAAGGGGAGTTGGCAGGTGCATGACCACTGTGGTAAATGTTGGATCTGTTCAAGGCACGGACAAAAGGTTTAGGAACTAATGTCCACATTACGTAGATGCTGTTTAGACACTGTTGTACAGTCTGACCTAAAAATAGTTATGGTCCAGGGAGCTGACATAGCAATTAGTTTGTCAATGGCTGATGATTTAGGGAGTTTGTGATTGGGGATTTTGATGTTTTTCTTGAGGCATTTGAGAGAGAGGGAGGAGTTCTACAGGATATGGAAATAAAATTTGGGTTCATGATGCTTTTACTAAGAGATGGATTTTGCAGCCATCTTCCTCTTGTAGTTGGCAATATAAACTCCAGATCCCTGCTGAAGATGCATAAAAGGCGTATGAAAATATGTTTGAAGCTGTTTTTTTGTCTGATTCTATTCTATGGCTTTTATTCAGTTGCTAAGAACAAGGTTTTGGTGGACAAAAGATGAAGACTGTTCTTATCTCAACCAGTGGGAGTTACATTCTTTCTTTCCAATCTCCTCCCCTTCCTCTGGGAGTGGGGGGAGGAAGAAATGGGGAGTGAGGGAGCAGCTGCGTGATTCTGAGTTGCTGGCTGGGCTTAAACCACAACAAGCTTTACCAAGCTGGTACAGACATCCTGTCTGAAGAGCTGGGCAAGGATTTGAGGTTTCCCCTGGTTTCCTGAATCTGTCAGATCTGGACATACAGTCCTACTGGAATTGTTTTTCTGTGAACAGCAGGAACAAGACCCCTAAACCCAACAACAAACATCACCTCCCAGTCCCCAGACTGGCTCCCTTTATCCTTCCTCCCTGAAACAAAAGGTGTTACCAGGACCTCCCAATGTTTCCACATTGTGGGGGAAAAAATTAACTGCAGCAAGACAGTACTGATTGCACAGGTTTTATTACTGGTGTGATACAACACTGGGATACACTGATAATTATACACTATTTCCTCACTACTGTGCACTGCCAAGGTGAGCCTGGCTCCATCTTCTCTACCCCCTTCCATTACACAGCTGGTGCAAGATGATCTCCTGGCCTGAGCTCCTGTTTCCCAAATAACAAACCCCATGGCTCCTGGGCTTTAACCTTCTGATCATCATGGTGACCTCCACTGGACTGTTCCCCCGTATGTCTGGTGGTCAGGAGCCCAGAACTGGTCACAGCACTCCAGCTGCAGTACCAGAGCACTGAACAGAGAGGAAAGCTTGTCTGCCCAGGCTGGACCACAGCACTGGTTAATGCAGTGCCGTCTACAGGACCTTACATCTGCCTTTTCTGAATTTGTTGAGGTTCCCATCAGGCTGTGGGTCTGTATTCACTGCCTGTTGATTGCAGGAAATAGAAAATAAACATCCTGTTAGTCACTGTTTAATCTGAATCAGTTTTATAATAGATATAGAAACCCTGACAAAATCCTGTATGTTACAGTGCAATGTTAAACTTTCATTGTATCAAAATTCATTTTTCATTACTCATTTTATTGATGGTTTTGGGTTTTCATCTTTTTATTGGACTACGTTAAGGCAGCAGGCATTTTTATCATGACTTTCACATCGGCTGCATGGACAGTGGAACCTCAGTGCAGCCCTCAGCTCCCCATCAGTTAACATTGCCTTCCAGTCCTTTCCAGCTGTTGCTGGCTCAAGTAACGAATACTTCCTATGCTCTTTTAAACTGTGCTGCAACCCAAACACAATCCACATTCTTAACTATAACTACCACTTTCCTATCTTTTGTCACATTTTAGTGCTTTAAACAAGGAGAAGTCTTTTAATGTATTATTTACTCTTGATTCTTCTTGTAGCACATACAAACTTTAACCCTTTTATCAACACCATTTCCCAGCACTAGCATTTCTGGAAGGACAGTCTGCTTCTGGTACAGTCTAGCTAGAAAGGGAGTCATGACTTCAGGAACACAGCAAAGTTGGCCAACATCAGCTTTACTAGTAAAAGCTTAACTTTGCTTTGCACTGGGGAGACCTCCACCTCTGCAGGGGACAGCAACATCACATACCTGGAACTTGTTGCCTCATCCAGGAACAAGCATCTTGAACGCTGCAGGCAGACACCCTTTGCAGGTTCTTCTGATGTGTCTTTCCTAGTCCCAGGTGTAGGTGGGACACATTCCACATGAGTCCTCCAATCCTTTCAAACTGTGCCACTGCCCAGGCCTTACAGGGCAGACCCATCTACAAGCAAAAAGAATACAGCTTGAGTGACAGCTATCAATTTGTCTCACTCAACTGTTCAGCTAGGTGTTACATATTTAATGATAACAGTGCTATTCTGGTGCCCAAGAGCAACAGGGTGGGGGAGAACCACATGTAAAGCACAAAAATACTACAAAGAAACTGATAAACAAGCACAAAGGAAACTGATTTCATCACAACCACTGTCAGGTGCTCTATTGAGCAACAGTATGATAATGTTCTCACCCCTGATGGTCCCTGTAATCCTAACCTGAAGGTCAGCATTTTGCACCACTTTGGCACAGCAGAAAGACAGCCTGAGTTCAGAGCATGTATCACCACCAGCCATTCTCACTGAAGCAAAGAACAACTTTCAGGGAACAGCTGTGTTTCAGCCTATGGAATTACAGGAGACAATCAAGTGAGAAATTCCTTAAACACATACTTTAGAGGAAAGCAAACCACAGAACTCAAAAAGCTACAGAGCTATGCAGTAGCAAATACTGCTGAGTAAAGAGCTGGGAAATGCTAACACCTTCCCAGACAGACCTTCCAAGAGGTTACCTGGAATTCTCCAGTGCTGCGCAGCAGCCCAACAGCACAGTCTGGCTTCACCATGAAGGAGGTCAAAGCCCAGCGCATTTTCTGTAGAACAGAACTGGATGCTGATCGATTTTGGAGCTGGAGAGGGAACACAGCAGCACACCAAGGCAAGCTCTCATCTCCACAAATCCTGCCCAGCAACAAGCTAAGGAAGATCAGACTGAGCAGGTGTGACTTAGTTTATGTGCCTGATTTGCCTCACTCTCCCCATGTTCTGCAGCTTGTTCAGTGTTTGCCAAAAAAATCAATGCAATCCACTCACATTTTTAATCTAATCTTCCCTCAGTTTTTATTGCAATGTAATGAGGCCATCAGCCAGGTTCAGACTGCAATCTGAAGCACATACACACACAAAGGAATAACGGGGAAGGAGAAAGAAAGGATTTTATCACTCCACAGAGACAAGGAGTCATTATTTAGCCAGTCAAAGGAACACTTGTATCTCCAGGGAGCCTTGGCCATCCGCTCTTCCTTCACAGGAAGGAAATTAAGTTGAGGACAGAAAAAATCTGAGGCGCCTGGGAAACCTGCCAAGCACTGGGGCTCCCACATGGCTCCTGCACCGGGGCAGTCTGAGACATAAGGACAAGCAAGGCCCAATTCCCAACAGCTTCATGGTCCAGACAAAACAGCAGGAGGACAGAACAACCTCTTCTGAGTCAGAAAATACTGATTGTTTTTTCTGTTATTACTACTTTTCTGATGAGTTTTAACTGTGTTAAATGCGAAATGAGAGACCTTGTCATTTCTAGATTCTGTGAGTAGAGTAGTGAGCCTTGTGGCTTATTTCTGTAGCCTGGTGTATATTACACATTATTGGGGGGTAATTTTTATATTAATTGTGATTTCACTACAAATAGAAAACAACAGGGATCTCCTTAGTTAAGGGCAAGACAAAACCACAGAACAAAGCACGTATCAGTTTTCCCACCTCCTCAGCCCTCCCCAGTATCAAACAGGTAACAGAGTCCAAGTTAGGGAACGCTTAAAACTGATCACGGGTCACAAGCTAGGCCAACAGAGGGGTGCAGCAGCAGCGCTGAGAGAGCCGACTGCTGGCACTGCCGAAAGGCCACAGCAACTGAGACAAGGGGAAAACAGATGTCACTGCTACCCAGTGGGGGACCCATGGAACTGCAAGCCCTGCGAAGGTGATGGATGGACTACTGGAAACCATTTCCAGACCAAGAAAGAGAAGAAGGTAACTGGGAGCAGTCAGCATGGATTTACAGGAAAGGGGTAATTTGCAAACCCTAAAGAATACTAACCTGACAGCCTCTGTGATGAGGCGACCAGTTCAGTGGCTACGAGTGTCACCAAAAGTCAGGAGAATAAAACTCCTTAATACCAATGTAACATTAAGAAGCAGGAACTTCTTTATTGCAGCGCTGGGTGCTAGGTGGGATTTCCACAAATCAAGCACACCCCATGCCAATTTCGTCGTTACATTTATACACAAAAATTACAAAGTAGTACACTCCCAGCTACAATGACAGGTTAGTGATTTGCACATAACTGTAGTATCTGCTGTGTCATTTTGACATTATTATGTCTTCTGTTATTATGTTTGCGCAGAGGAAGGGCCTTCACCTGGACAAGGGTCTTTTGTGGGTGTGGTTTTTAGTATTATAATAAGAGTATAATGAGGATAGCTCATCTATAGGACACCCTAATCTTATTTTGTTGCCAAGTTGGCTGGCTAGATATCTACCTTGCCAGGTTGTCAAATAACTCATCCTATATACAACAGACCATAGGTGCTTTGGTTGCAGTCTAGAGTACGGACTAAGGCTAACATGTTACAGAGAACAGGCACCTCAAGCAATGCAGTCAGATTTCAAGCAGCACAGCAATCCATGCTAACAAAAAGGCTAACTTCTTAAATCAAGATGTTCCCATAGCTGTTTCACAAGCAAACACAAAATACACACAGATACAGTAAAACTTAAGATAACCTGCAACATGAGGAGAGCAGTGCATATTGTCTACTTTGACTTCAGGACAGTTTTTGACGCTGTCTGACACAGCATCTTCACTGACTAGCAGATAAAGTACAGGCCCAGTAAGTGGACAATGAGGTAGGACTGAAGACTGGCTGAACAGCCAGGCCCGGAATATTGTGATCAAAGACATGAGGTGCAGTTGGAGGCCAGTAAATAGTAGAGTACCCCAGGAATCAGTAGAGAGGCCAGTCCTTTTCAACATCTTCATTTAAGACCTGGACCATGGGACAGTGTACCCTCAGCAACTTTGCAGATGACACCAAACTGGGAGGAATGGCTGATGTGCTAGAGAGCCATGTCACCATCCACGGGACCTTGACAGGCTGGAAATATGGGCCAACAGAACCTCATAAAATTCATCAAAAGGAAATACCAAATCCTGCACCTGGGGAGGAACATCCCAAGGCACCACGACAGGCTGGGGCCAACTAGCTGGAAAGCAGCTTGGCCGATAAGGACCTGGGTGGGGGTCCTGGTAAACACCAAGTCCAGGAACCACCATGAGCAAAGACTGTGACCTGGCCACAAAGAAGGCCCATAGCATCCTGTACTGCATTACAAAGCAAGTTGACAGCATACAGGAAGAGATGATCCTTCCCCTCTATTCAGCACTGGTGAGACATCTGGAGTGTTTGTGTTGGCCTGCCAGTCCAAGAGACATGGACATAGTGGACTGAGTTCAGTGAATGGAAGACAACTGAGGGACTGGAACATCTTTCATGTTCTAAAAAGGCTGAAAGAGCTGTGACTGTTCAGCCTAGAAAAGGAGGGGCAAAAGTCTTACAAATATTTATAAACTTCTAATTAGAGGGTATAAAGATGACAGAGTCTTCCCAGTGGTGCCCAGAGACAGGACCAGAGGCAACAGGCACAAACTAGAACACAGCAGGTTCCCTGTGAACATCAGGGAACTTGTACTGTGAGGGTGACTGTGCTGGTTGTGGCTGTGATAAGAGTTAAATTTCTTCACAGTAGCTGCTACAGGGCTGTGTTTTGGATTTGGGATTAAAACAGTGTTGATAATACACAGAATAGTAGAATTACTTTATGTTGAAAAAGACCTTTAAGACTGACTCCAACTGTAAAGCTTACACTGTCCACCACTAAACCATGTCCCTGAGCAACACAATACACAGATGTTTTAGTTACTGCTCAACAGTGCTTACACAGAGACCAGGCCTTTTCTGTTCCTCAAATTACCCCAACAGCAGCAGGCTGGGGTGTACAAGGAGCTGGGAGGTGACACAGCTGGGACAGTTGACCCCAACTGACCAAAGTGATATTCCAGGCCATATGGCGTCACGCTCAGCAATAAAAGCTGGGAGAAGAAGAATGAGGGAACCTTTGGAGTGATGGCATTTGTATTCCCAAGTAATGGTTTCACGTGACAGAGCTCTGCTTTCCTGGAGATGCCTGCCAATGGGAAGTGGTCAATGAACTCCCGGTTTTGCTTTGCTTGCGTGCATGGCTTTTGCTTAACCTGTTTGTTAAACTGTTTTTATCTCAACCCAAGAATTTTCTCAGTTTTACTCTTCTGATTCTCTCACCCATCCCACCAGGGATGAGTGAGCAAGCAACTGTGGTGCTGAGCTGCTGGCTGGAGTTAAATCATGGCAGTGACCAAGCACTGGTACAGGTTGCCCAGAGAGGTGGTGGAGTCTCCATTCCTTGGAAACCAAACCCAGATGGACATAGTTCAGGGCAACCTGCTCTGACATCCTGCTCTGAGCAGAGGGCTGGATTATGCAATCTTCATAGCACCCTTCCAACCTCAGTCATTCTGGGATTCTGTGAAAGGCGTCCCCAGTTTCAGCTGCAAAGGTGAAATGGGAGTTGGCACTGCACGGCTCAGGGGAGCAGCTATTTCCAATAGCAAGGGTAACTACCAGTCTGCCTGGCAAACAGTGTATTAACTGAGGTGGCCTAAAGAGTAGGGAGGGGAGCAAAGCTCCGACCCTCCATCTGAAGGCATAGCAGGAAGAGAGTAACAGTGTGGAGAGTGTAATAGGATTCTGCCTGTCTTGGGTAGGAATTTTAGAACTACTTCGGTTTTGGGAATCAAACACCACATGGGCAATTTTTCAGCATTAGTTATAACTCACAGTATGGTCTGAGATGTGTTAATGCAGAAAGATTTCTTCCCATGCTATTTACAGAATGACAAAGGACCCCATCGTGTTTATACTTCCCATGTAACTCTCTGAAGTTTTACTGCTTGCTTCCCACACTTAACAGCTGACTTGAAAATCAGTAAAAGGACCCCTCTCATTAGCAATAAATAAATTCACAATTAATCATATAGACTACTACCATAGAATCACAGAATCGTTTGGGTTGGAAGGGACCTTTGAAGATTCTCTGCAACGGCCAGGGACATTTTTCACATGTTATTAATAAATAAATACCTCAATGTATCTTTTTCTTTATATATCTAATTCTCTACTTACTTATTTATTTAACACAACTATAGAGACAGCTCTGAATACATTTACTAGGCCAAACACACACAGAAGAGAACTAACCCAAATGCCTCTAGCTTTATCAGTAGAACTTGCACATCTCAGATGAATCCCACCATTTAAAATTAATTTTCCTTTAGAAAAGCAACTGATATTTTAGAATTTCAGAACTATTGGAACTACAGAATCAAGTTACTCTTTAAAACCTTCGCATCTGTCAGTCTCACAGAGATGCTTTTAGCACCCAGGGTGGGTGATACTACCTACTCGTACATACAGAAACTGAACTCTATCTAAGGCTTTGAAGAGCACATGGACACAGCCTTCCATACCAAAGCCTACTGGCTTAATCCCAAAGACTGCTCAGAATCAAAAACTACAATGTTGATCATACAAACTGAATTCTGAATGCAATGCATCAATAATATTCAATAGCTCAGCCACAGCATCATATTAACGTGGCACTATGGGCTTCAGATGTAAGAAACACGATGGCTAACCAGATTTCGAGCTGTCTGATAGAGGCTGTGTACATATATTTCAAGTCCTTTAAAAACATGCTAACATATGACAGGAATTATGTGAAGAATTATACTCTCTGAAAGCAAGTATTACTTGAAGTGTAAAAGCAGAATTACTGTACATCATATCACAAATATGAACATAAAAAGAGGGCTTCTGATTTCAGGAACTGCTGAATAAAGCCAAATACTCTAATATGTACCTTGTACAAAACTTTTAGATTTCCTGTTGTATGTGTAAGATAGCAGAAGGATTCTGCACGAGCCAGTCTTCATCCGCATTTTAAGATTTTAACAGTAACCTAAAAAATAAAAAGACAGTAAATAACTGTGACACTTCAAACTATATATATATATAAGCTTCTCTTTTCAAATACCCATAACACAGGGAAATAAAACTTCACATTACCAGAAAAAAAACCCATTTATTCTCTACCCATTCTTAGCACTCAGTTGTTACTACAACAGATTTCTCAAAAGATTTTACATTTAATTTTACTACCTCAGCAGTTAAAAAACAGCTGTTCCAAGAACATTCACTAGTTCCTACGTTTTCATACTTCTGCTTGGAGTAGATTATGTGCCAAAGAGCCCCAAGCTATTCAGCTTGCGAGGGTTTTTAAAGCATATCAAACACAACACTGTCTTCTAGGCCTGTCCATGCATGTGGCCACAGTGACCTTTATCCTTCTCATATTGTTGCCATTACAATAATTAGGATCCCTGCACACAACACAGTTATTGATGAACCTTGACAACTAACTGCTCTCACTGTAACTGTACTGAGGGCATGGAAACACGAACAGTCTCCTCCCTGTTCTGCAGGCTGTTGTGGTACAAGCATAATTTAAAAGGGCAAAGCTATATATGAAAATAATACAACTGAACTGGAATAAAATGTTGTCCTATTTTAGAACAACATATTTAGAACAGAGCTGCATGAAAGTCTCATTACATTTTAATACTGAATGCATTAGAAACTGATGCAAAACTTTTAAGATTTTGTAATTTTAAAAGTTATTGAATAGATCTGCTTGCATTTGCAGTAAGTGCAGTTGGAAGAACAAACAGCAAGTCAGAGTACAATTTTATTCCTATTACATTTATTAATTCATACATTACTGTAATTATATTCAAAAAGGCCCAAATAATAACTGTGTTAATAAGGGTTATCCATCTTGAACTGAGTGTCTTTTTCTAGAGTCTACACGAAAAATAATTATCCAAAGTGTCTGAAAATCAAACAGCTCCCTACCCCAGCCATTCAGGCTTCGAAACAGCTCTCACCCTTATACACACATTCCTTCCTCCCTTGCCCAATTTATATCACCTCTTCTCCAAAAGTACCTCTGATTTAAAACAGCATGGCAGTACTGCAATGTTTGAGAGGTTTAACACAATCCATTACTCAGTCTGGGGAATCAGACATAGAAACATGTTGCAGAGCCAAGGAGCCATAAAAAAATGGCTCTAGAGAGGATGACCGCCTGGAAAGCACCCGATTACAGCAGTGCAAGGGGATTAAGAATTCTGTATGCTCTCAGATACACTTCTTTAAGAAGACTTCTTAAAATAATTTATCAACATCTTGAGGTCCTGTTTGATGATCAGAAAGCTGAGCACACCCTGTAAAGTATTTGTTACAGAAGAATTACTTTTGAAAGCCACACACAGGTTGCACCTTTCAGGCTAGCTTCGCTTCAGGAACAGGCCCAAAAAGCAACTCAGGAGTGACACACATGCAAATTACAACACAGAACCACAGACATTTACAATAAAAGTAACATTTACCTTATCAGATAACAGCTGGAAAAAGGCTGAGGCTAGCAGCTCACAGTAAATATGATTTCAAAGTTGTAACAATTTTAATGTCCGAGTCCTATTAAAAGTGCTGTTAATTCATCAATTCCCCCATTTGCTTCCTTTTGAACCCACATTCCCCTTCCCCCATCGTGCAGCTTGCAACAGATCTGATTTCGAAAGTTCTCTATCCGTAACAGACATTCCATAAGATGTATACTTTATTACTAAAGCACATAGAAAGACCACACCCCTCTAACCCTTTATAACTAGAGCTGTAATTTTTCAAGTGCTAGTATTTAAATAATTTAGCAGGTGAAACGCAGTAACAGCCATAGTAATGACTGTCAGCTGTGGGAACCCAGGCTGGAATTGTCATCTGGACAAATATCCATCTCCTGGGACATCACCTCCACATGGGGAAACTAATTCAGCTATTGAGAAGTATGTACCCATGTTAAAGGGAAGCTACAAACTGCTCATCTGTCAGTCTGTATTTCAGCATCATGGAAAAAAAAAAAAATAAATCAAAACACCTTAACCATTAGGCTTCCCTTCTCCCTCCCACTCCCCCCATGTAAAACCAGCAAGACTAAAACCTCCAAAGGCCCAACACAGTCCAGTTTCCAGTTACCTTCTCTTTCTTGCCCAGCCAGATTTACTGAAGAGAAAGCAGTGAGCCATAATCCTGGCAATCAGTAGATACCAATGACATTAACTGTAGCCAAATAAATCTGCTATGTTTTTGAAGACAACCCTAACAACTTCTCCACGATTCTCTCTCCACAAGAAATCAAGATCTTTCCAAGCTCTTGACCCTATATAAACCCTACTGTATATGATTAATTACTTTGTTAGACCTGAACGTATACTAGCAGCTAGTGCTGAAAAACAGGATTTCTAAGAGTGAGCAGGAACACAGCAGACAGTTCCTTTCAAAGTAACAGACTCTGAATCATCTTCATTCATATGATAAAGCTTTTCTTTAAATTAAAACTCAAAGTGGGTATGGTGCCAAGAAAAATGGATCTGAAATATTCTAAAAGGCAAACAGCATGATAAACATGCCTATTCAGAGATGAACACATGCATCATGCACAAGCTGAGTGATACTGTGCATATATTGAGCCATTATCAAGGAAAACTGAAAAACAGCTCTTCAGTACAACCTATCTCAAGTAACACATACTCAGCTTTAACAGAGTACTCTCCACTACTGTCTTTTCAATGAGGAACTGCTACACGCGACAAGCTCCAAGCTGCCACAGAAAGGACAAAGATTTTTGTGTATCTCTGTATCTTAAGCAAGGTCTGAATTTGAAGACCCTGAAATTGGTATTTCATAACTTTAATCAAAATTGCTTATTTACAAGTTATGTTCCTAGATGTAAGACCGTGCATTTAATACAAAATGAGGATCTATTTCTGGGGGTAAAAAGAGATTTTCTACCATTTCAAAGAAATTTGGATTTGATCAGCAGAAGGGAATGAAGTCTTTAACTTCTTGACATCACTGAGGATTCTACTACACAGTATAAAGTGTTATATTTTCATAATACATACGTATTTTTGCAAATTTTGTGAGTTGTGAGGCTGCAGTCAAAGTCATTAAAATAATCCTATATGAAACAGCAACTCAATCCTGTACTTTTGAATATAGCCCTCTCCCCTACATAGCTAACATTCCCACGTTGAGGAGTCTGCAACACCAGAACAGCTGGCTAATCAGTGATTTTCCTAATTATCCATTCTACATCTGCTGTCATTAATGCAGCAGCAGTGTCTTCAGATGTTTGCATTTCTATTAATTTTGCTCATGCCGACCAGCTTGGAAAAATATCCAAGTTAACAGTATTATTTTCTCAGCACTCACGTGTCCTGTTACACAGATGTGATGTTCCTGAACCTTCTGTAATATAAAAACTAAGTAGTATAAAACTGTTGAAGCAGCAAGGGACTAACCTTTAACCCTCACCTCTTTCATCTAGAATTGACAATGTATAGGTGTGACTTCACCAATTAACAAAGAAAACTTAAGAAACCTGACAGATGAAAAGCATCTGAAACTGCTCTCTCACTCATCACTCAGCACTGGAAGTTACAGAGAAGTCAGTTAAAATTTCATGAGCTTGATTTGTCAGATTCTAGAAATTGAGTGAGTTCACCTACCACAGAAACATATGGCTTGTTTATGTACTGAGTTTGAAACAAATTTAGAGAATCTGCTGTAAATGAGACATGGTTAAACCAGCACAGCTAGCAAAGGGTTAAGCAGCAGCACCATTGCTCTAGTGCTTTAAGGAAAGCCAGGACACCAGACATCACTGCAATGCACACTGTGCAAACAAGTTTACAACTGCGCAATCTGAGAGAACTACAAAGAAAATTTTAGAGGCATTTAAATAGGCATAGTTTCATCAATATCCTTTTAGTTTCATTTCAAAATACTTTTAAAATTGTTTTAAAGCAGCAAAAACTTGTTTAGGCAAATCCCAAGAGTTTTACAAGATTTTACAGTTTTAAGACTACAGAAAATCAGCATAAAATTTCTACTATAGAAAAAAATATATATAGTTGAAATGTGATGACCTAACTAGTTTGAGGATATTTTGGATCTTCTAGAAACTAGGGGGGAAATCTAGTTTCAAGGGAAACTTCCCTAGAATATGCATCACCCAAACTTTATCCAATTGAAAAAACAAACCAACATTCCTAAGGAATTGTGAAACTAATACACTATGCATTTACTTCTGAGGTGTTAGCAATGCTGCTTTACCCAAACTTTACACAATGCTCCCCATTCCCTCCTGTAGGATTCCTTACCTGTTATTTTTGAAGCAGATGCCAAGTTAGGCCAGTGTCCTAACCTCCTCTTCCAAAATAATGACAGCTGAATTATTATCTTTGTGGGACTAAAATCTCTGAAGCCGTAAGACTGTGCTGGGGGAAAGGGCAGTGCAAGCTGTGGTCACATGGTCCTTATAAAGAGCAACAACTCAAGATTCACTCCAAGAGCTTTCATCTTTGAAGTGCTTCATTTGAAAATATAAAATTTAACAACACTAAGCAATAGATACATCTATGTTGAAATGAAACTGAATAAGGAAGCATTCAAATACCTAAGCATATCACAGAACTTTAATGTTAACTCATATGCTGCTCAATAAAGTTAAAGCTTTATTTACGTAACAGAAAAATGGAAGGGTTAATGTTGGAAAGGGCCTCTAGAGGTCCAACTCCCTGCTCAAGCAGGGCCACTTATAACCGATGCCCAGGATCACCCAGGGCTATGTCCAGACAGCTTCTGACATCTCCAAGGATGGAGACTCCACAACGTCCCTGGCCAATCTGAGCCAGTGGTTGGTCCCCCTCACATTAAAAATTTGTTTCCTGATGTTCAGACAGAGACTCCTGTGTTTCAGTTTGAGCATTGCCTCTGGTCCTCTCAAAAGATTCAGTAGTTCATTGTGCAGTCCAGCAATTTCCTTCCTGTACTAACTCTGCTAGGTTGACAATTTTTAGTTCTGATTACTTCATGACAATACTAATACCAACTTCTACCTTCCACCATAACCAAGCCCTATTTGTTGGAAAAAAATCTTACATTAGATTTGAAATACAGAGAAAATGGAAGCTATTTCAGCACAAAGACAACAAAACAGCATTCATAAACTGCAGGGTATCCTGCAAATGCTATCACGTATCAGTCCACTGACATAAATGGTTACCTGTTAAATAAAACCCAAACCACAAAGCAATGTTCAATAAAGGTACCATTTTTCATGAAAACTTGTGCTTTATAGAGATGAAGGCATTTTCAGATGTTTCAGTATGACATAGCTAGTCCTGGCAGCAAACAAAGCATGCACTTGCCCAGTCTAAGCAGGTTACTATTCAGACCTGGGCTAGAAGTTATGCGTAATGCCACCAAGGAACTCATGAGAATTTTTAAGGCAGAGTATGCGGTGAGCTGAACTGCACAAAGTCAAAGAGCACAGATTCTCTACTTGCTACTGTTGCACAAACTTCACTGCCTGGCAAGCTGGGATTCAAACTTCGTTTTTTGTCCTTTCCTTGCTCAACTGGACATATTGCTGATGCTGCACCAAGATTTATCTCAACTTTCCTGTACCATTTTACATTTCTTATTTTAGAGAAAGTGGCTACTACCTGCAAGATAAACCTGTTATTCCTACCTGAAGTGAAATATCAAACATTTAAAAAAGCTCTTATATATGCACAGCTAAGGAAGCACCTGCTAACATGTAATGAAGAGGACTGAAAGGCACAGTATCAGGAATAACTTCAAGTTTGAATAACAGATTTAACTATCAAGCATCTCTGTGTGTGTTAGGAATACTACTAAAATTAACTCTTTCACCAGCTATCCTACTCTTCAAAATTGACACTCCACTTGAGTACAACTTCCTTCACTTGACAACGAAGTACAAAGGCCTAATGATGAAACCATGTTTGCACAGGACTAAGCCAAGACCACATGGTACGGAAGAGGGAATTTCCTTTTGTTGTCATCTTACATACAATTACTTGGCATCATATTCAAGACTAAAGTACTTCAAATCAAAGCGACTGGCTGTTGGCACTATTTTTCACATTTCATTCAGATTTCAAGATATAAGGTCATACTACAATTCTCACATTAAAAATATGCATTTAAAAATGTTATCGAAATTACATCAGGTGTCCAATTTGTAAATATCAACACATTAATAAGAAAATGGTTATGAACAAACTACAAGTTGTTATTTATGTTACCTGTTTGTGGCTTTTGGTGTACACAAGGAAAAAACATTCACTCTTAACACACTATAAATATTATTTGCTATGTCTTGAAAAAGAAACTCTGTATAAACAAGCAGCAGCTTCTCCAATGAAGTCCACATTTCAAAATGAAGTTCTGTATAGTGAATGATACATCAATATCTTTGAAAGGTTAACAGAACAATCACCTGTTACCAGACTCTTTCACTACTTTTTACAGACCATCTTAAATCCAGCTCAGTCTGCTCTCCTATTCTGCTCAACCTTGTTCTTGCCTTCTCTTAACTTCATTTCCATCTTATTTTACAACTTTCCACCAACTTACTTTCACAGAGTTCTGCAAAATTTTGCATCTGATCATCATCTGATTGCTGAGTATGCTCTGACAGGGTATATTTATGCATGAATTTTGAGTGATTCTATTTTACACCACTGTGCAAGCTAAAATGAATGCAGATATCCAAGTAGCTTAAAGATGAATCTCAGCACATTGAGGTAAAACCAGGTCTTTGCTTCTTTACTACAAAATGAGGGAATCAAACTGAAATAATCATCCAACATTCACTTTCCATAACAAATCTTGAATTATCAAAGGAATCTGGCTGTAACCAGTTTGCATTTTTTGAAAACTTGTATATAGTATTTCTTAAGTCTTTGCTCAGATCAATGCCTGGCTGAGAATACCACATCTGTAATTCAGGAAAATTAATGTTTGGGAGTACACTGCAATAACTGAAAAGGAGTAAACTAAGACCACTGAAGCTGGCAAGAGCAAATGCTGATTTAAGTGCTCAATGGCCAGACCACCCTCAAACCCCAACTGCAGCAGCTACCACTGTGCAACTGAAATTAGGTGAGGGGAAGAGATGAAGACTTTGAAAAGCACCTTTGTAGCCATAAAGGAACTTGATTAACTGAGGCAGGTAAAGCAACTGCCAGCCCAACCAAAGGCACTATAATATTCAAGTCCTGGGAAGGCTGACAGTCCTGGAGCTATACATGTACCCTATCAGCAGACAAGCAACCTCAGGTACCAAGTGTTCAGCCACTCATATCTATCCCTGTGGCAAGATAATTATGTTCTTCATAAACTTAAATCCTTATAACTCTGTTTTTTATTTTGTCACAATCAAGGCAAAGATGTCATTTTCCTGCAATCAGGGCAGAACTGTATTTTTGGCAGCATTTGCATTTAACCAGGAGCTTTCAAATCCTGGCAGAAGGCCTCTACTGGAAGCCTCTACTGGCACATTAAGTTATACATATTTGAGCTGCAGTTCTTTCCCAGCACAATTTGACTCACATACTTAGCCTTTCCCTGCATGTCATTAAATGTCCCACCTCTGTTCTTTAAGGTTATGTAGACAAAAAAAATTAGAAAATATAGGTAACTCCCCGGTAACATTACCCTTTCTCCTGATCTTAAGGAAACACAGGCTTTTAGACTTCTAAAGCATGTATTATTTGCATGTTTACATTGAAATAGTTTCATTTATAGCAGAACTCCAAAAGAACATTGAAGAATTTTAGATGGTTTTTATCTAGATAAGTTTATCAAGTCATATTTGGGGGTTTTAATCCTATGGCAGCTTCCAGATTTTTTAGAAGAGAGACTGAAAGATGAGGTCATACCACATCTTCATTCTTTTCCACATTACTACCTCCCCAGTGAATCCATGAAGAGTACTTATCCACTTTTACTTTTCCATATTAGTATTTCTACACACCTGTGAGTCAAGAAAAGGTACCCATCTATTATTTTAAGTTGTTGTGTATTCTGTCAATTATTGTCAACTAATTTATACAAAAGAAATTTTAATATTAAATTAATCCAGACCAGTTTTCTTTCTTCCCCTCAGAAAGAGCCATAAATCTTTTCAGCAACACATCAGGTTAAGAATGTATACGTGATACTCATGTACCAGCAAAACACATATGGAGAGGTATGCAATGATTTGCCAAATCATATGAAGAACTGGTTTTTCTTTTTACTGTGTCTCTGACATATGATTGTTTCCTTTAACCCACTTCCATCAAGTTTAGTATTACAACCCCCAGATAAAGTTGTATCTTCCACATCATCAGGAAACATAAAAGAAAACCTGGAATGCAGAACAGGAAACAAAGTTCTAAATGGAATAAATAAGGATACCCAGGTGCAGGCTAGAGAGAGTCTTCAAAGATGATATGACCCAATCCTATATTCAGTATGTCTTACTACTCACATACTTCTAAAAGCTTTGCAGAAGCTTGCAGGATTGTCACCGTAATGCCAATAAAGTTAAGGTTGAGTCACAATGCCCTCAATATGAGACCAGTGAAAGGTTTAGAGTTCAAATACTTCATAAATACGTAACATCTCTAGTAAAATAAAGCTTTCCCACCTTCTTCAAAGATACACCATTCAGCTTCCTTGACAGTGGGCAGTTTTGAAGATACCAGATTTTTTTTAACAATTTTGATTTTTTTACATCAATATGAAGATTCTACATTACCAGTTTTCCTGACACCTCAAGAATTAAGCAGCATAATCAATCCCTTACCATCCCCCAAAAATCTAGATGAAGATTGTCAAACCCTGAGTACTTCTGTCACTACTACAGCAATAAAGCAGAAGTGTAAACGTAGTATTAAGATTCTGGGCACAGTTTTAAAATCTGTATTTTCCAAAACTATCAGACACTTGGGAAATTCAAGTTTATGGTTATCTGGAAGAAGAAAAAGATACATGAAATAATTCATTTCCAGTGTAGTAAGAATAATGCTAAAGATCAGCTTTTATCCAACTAGGCTTAAAGGCACAACGTATTATCAGTCTTCAGTAACTACCATCACTCAAATTATCCTATTTCTGATGATTTCATAATACATGCCAATATCCACAGTAAAGTACATCTGCCTAACCTAACCAATTCTATTTTTAAGATGCCAACAATGAATTAAAACTTGTAACCGGGTAAAAATAAGACAACATTTCTTGTTAAGCGTTCATAGCAACGTTTCCCACAGTGGCCCCAATTTAAAAAGATGCATGCCCAGTAACATAATGCAGCTCAAAAGAGCATGATTTGCATTTCCCTCCACCCCTCCCACATATCCCCCCACACCACCCTCCTGTGGTCTGGGTTTCAATACTCAATATAATTTTTAAAGCTTCACTTCAAAAATGATGAAACTCAAACTATTTTTCTTTTTTTATGTTTAATACAACTTGGGGAGTTACAGTACTATTCAGAGCAAACATCAAGTCATTTGTGATTAATTTACTGTCTTGTACACATACTTGTGATTAAAACCAGATTATCCATGAAAACTGAACTATTTTTTTATCTTTACCATTAATACTAAAGTGGGCCATAAGCAAGTAAAAAATCTAGAAGTAATCATACATGAAAGTATATAAAGTGATTTTATTCTCCTGAGCCAGCTGTCATTTTGGAAGCTGTAAGAGGTATTCCGGACTTATGTTGACTTTCCTAAGAAGCATGTCTTCATAACTTGCTACTTTTTCCCCCATTTGTGATAGAAAAAGCATATGTTGCACTAGACATGCAGAGGGAACACAAAACAGAAATCTTAGCAATTAACCCCCCCAAGTTTACATAATACCAAATGCTCTAGTACCCCCTTCTAAAGACATTCACATTCAGCAGTGTGAATAAAATATGAAACTGTACACAGCTATGATGCAAGAATTATGTGGAACATGCATGAAATGGTATTACAAAAACTATACAAAGCATAACATGGCAATGACAAACTGGCACATACACCAAAATCGGTATAAAAGCACAATCATCCCAACTGCCAAGGTGACATGTTTTTCATTCTTAAACAAGTAATTCAATATAAGACAATTATTTCATACATTTCCTTTCAAAAATCTGAACATTCAGGTTTTGAAATGTAGTAGTTACATTCTTCACAAACTAAGGCAGAAACTTCATTTGTATTATTTGGCACAGCTCTGGTTCTGAAAATGTCAGATGTGGAACTGCTACTGATAAAATGCTGGAAGTTCTAGAAGCACAACGTTCCACACCACAACAAAACTGCAGATGAACTACTGTTTATTTTTTTTTTTTTCCTTCTTTGCCTTCTGGAAAAGGCTTTTGACATGAAGATGATTAAAACTGGAGCTGCAGCTTACCTTTCATATGCTCTGTCCCTTAAAAGTGGAACATAATATATGGAACAACGGAGTGCTATTGTATCAAAGAATGAGAAAGTTAGCATTTTAAAAGACAGTACTTTCCATCTTGTAATTGTGGTACATATTTTTTTCCAAGAAAAAGTACACTTGAACAGTCTTGCTTCTCTAAAGCAACTGTGTATATCATCTTTCCTGGAGAAATCGTGAAGAACACTATTTTCCATATTTTACTGGCTTGCATGCAACCTTCTTGGCAACTGCAGAAAATGAAGAAAGAGATCAAGCTCACATATAATTTGGCTCAACATTTTAGTGTATGGGGTTTTCTTCATTACTTCAAATACTTGCCATGTTGGGTCATCACTAAGAACGTAAAACATAACTGTGCTATTCAGACATCTTAAAGCCCTCAGCATAGTTCTTCTCTATTTGTTCTAAATTATGTATTTCTAAGAAGTACTGAAAAGTCATCCAAACTCACTTCATGAGAAAATATGTACGACTACACTCTCTACATGGCATGTAGATTCATCCCAAATTAACCTAAGTCCACACAGCCAAGAAAAGTCTTGCTGTACTGCCCACTCCTTGGTGTTCTTTCCTTCCACAATGAAATGAGCAGAATAAAGAATTTTCACTGGGATTTTTTTACCCTGCTCACTGAATGGGCACAGAGATGCAAGGGTGGCACAAAGCAGGCAGGAAGCACAACCAAGCAGCAATGAGGGCAAAGGGCTATGCCTATCTGCAGCAATGCATGTATTGCATTATTATTTTACACAGAAAGATTTCAACTTTTCCATTAGCCTACATTAAATAATTTGTAAGCAGCTTGAAAGACCACCTCCTGCCGGCAGTTCGCAGCTGCATTCTACAGTACTGTGACAGCTGGTTTATGCAGGGCTCTTTCCTGCAATTTTCACTAAATAAAAACATGTAAAACTTAGTAACAGCACTGCAAAATAAATCCTTTTACAGCAAATAATGAACGGTAAAACCCTTCTTTTTTTTAAGAAACATTAAAATGCCCTAAACACTAAGAGCAAACAGTGCAAAGAAAGTTACAATAAATCATTGTGGGGTTTGCATCCTTTTAGATTTATTACATTTCCTCTTCCAAATTGCTTACATATTTGTGGTTTCCTACCCTGCTTAAGTATATGTGGTTATTTAATGAAGGAAAATCTGTTTTGCTTGGCAGCGGATGGCAATGGGGGGGCTATTTGGGGAGGAGTGTTTTGTTGGTTAGTTGTTTTTTCGTGGGTTTGTTTTGTTTGGATTTTTTTTCCCAAATAGTCACTGAGAATAAATCGTTTCTCCCTTTCACATAAATAAATACAGTGAAATTAAGAGAAAAAACCTAATGAAAATACCTTAATCCTATCACACAATTACTAAACTATTTCTGTTTGGTGCTTCTCTGGCTATGAGATGTAAATGCAAGACCGGATTGTCACCAGCTTGATGAAAGGCTAACAATGTTAAAATCAGCTGGTTCATACTTACAACAACATGAGGTGTGCATGCTGTATACAGTTGCTGTATTCAGTCACAAAAATGAAATTCTATAGAATGATTTCATACCACCACCATAGAAGAAACATCCAACTACAGTGACCCCACCTTACAACCCATGAATATTAAAATCTTTTTAGAATATTAATTCATTTCAGGCCTTTTTGTCCTTGGCCATCTGCACACCACTAAACTCAAAAGTTTAAAACATCCAAGACATTCATGTAACTGGTACTTCCGTATTTTCCATTAAAAATTAGTTAACAGTTTTCATGTATAACAAGCTTTATTTTTGTGAATCTACTGGAGATAGAAAAGTAAACCGTGTATCTCCCATTTTTATTATTTATTCCCCCTCCCCCATCTTTTTTCCCTTTACATAAAAGACCCTTCACACTTATTCTCAAGGTTCTACACATTTTTTTTTACTGAGAAATTCAAGGCAAGAACATTATCTTTATTCTCACTGCGCTTCTTTCAAGTCAAGCACTTCATGTCCCACATACAGTTAGCATGTAAATTCAAACCAATTATACAGCTAGGCTTTACTCTACAGAAATTAAGACATAAAAGCACACTAGTAAAACTAGGAACAATACAAGCTCTAGACAAACCATTCACCAAAACAAACGGAAAAACCTTATCAACATGTGTATGCAGTAACACAGTTAAGTTCCTTTTGAATCTCATACTTCATTATGAGCATTTTGCCCTCTATTTGGGGGAATCCATACAAATCAGTTAGTTCTTACCCACATTTACATACCCACATAAAGATGTGGTTTTTTTCTTTTAATGTGATTTGGGTATAAAATAATCACTATATGAAAGCATTTTTTAAATGGTTTTACCTGTAAGTATACTACGCTTATTTGTGAACTCGAAGCTTTTCTGAACTGTTCCTTCAAATTAGGAAGGAATGGCTGCTGTTCTAAAATGCTCTTCTGAAGAAACCTTCCTGTTTTTAGAAGACAGACTGAGGTCATTAATATGAATACGTCCAAATTTCAATTTAAGGAAGTTCAAGATGGAAAAGACCTATTAAATCTATCCCATTGAAAATGAACACATTGAGGGCTTGTTTCCACACATTTTAAATAACCTGAAGTATTGTTTTAATGAAAATTTAATATTCAGTTTATCTATTCTACAGCTTACATTTTGGACATGAATAACTTAATTTTTATAAACTCCACTATTTCATGGATTACCATAAAAACCTGAAATACCAACAGCTATGAATTTCAAAATATTTTATCTGGGAAAACCCCAAAACAACAACACTTATTTCTTCATAACAGCAAAATGCCAAATTGGTGAGATCATCTACTAAGACTAAATATATTCTACAGTATATCCCAAAGGGCAACAAAAAGCCAATCCAATGGGAAAAATCATACCTGACATCAGGTATTGCAAGTTTTTAGTCACTTCTCCTTCTACTCTTATGAAGTTATCACATTCCATTATTTTTTAAGCAAGCAAATTTTGGGGGGATAATTCACTTCAATGTCTGCCACTAATGTCCAAACTCTATTTTTCATAGGCCACACTCACTCTCTCCTCACTATTCAAGAATCAGGGAAGACTGGAGTGATACTCCCTCATTCTAGAAGTGAGCGAACAGCCCAAAATTTGAAAGCACCAAATGCCAAGATGGTTCTGCATCTTAATGACAGCACGACACCCAAATTAATAAATTCAGGGCTCCTGCGAAGACAACTGAACTGCATTTGAAATGTGTGCTCCCTCAAGTTTCCGGTCTTGGCCCCACAAGAGATGCTGGCTGCAGGCTCCATAAAGTCACCTATGAACATACACCGCTTCAAGCCTCTGGAATGGGATTGAGAATCCCTTCACAACTGCAGTCCAATGTAAACTGACTCCACCAGTTGCTATGGAGCATTCCCTGCTGTTTTAATAGTGCAGTTACAGTTTATTTTGACTTGTCACTGTGAAAGGAAGAATTAAAATCCAACCTTTTATACAAAAATTTATAAAGTTTGCAAAAAACTTAGCTCCTACAACATACTTAAGTAAACTGAGCTTCACACCACTCATTTGCTGAACATCTCACTTCAAAGCATATTCTCCCTTCAAAAGTAACAGTAAAGCTTTGCTATATTTAAGTGTTAAAATTGCATTTCACATGAAAATCAAGCAGTTTAGATTGAAATTTCAGGAGTGATGTAAAAATCTCAGTAAGTTCAACCAAAAGTCAAATTCAAAAGTAAGCGCATCGTAGTCAGCAATGTCAGATCCTTTCCAAGCTTACTTGCTTTCCCACGGCATGTAGCAGAAAGTCAGAACTCTACTGTACTTTTTAGTCAAAGTGACCACAGACTTCAGTGACCACAGTAGAACTTCAGTACATTTGTACACAGAAAAAATGCTGAACTGACTGGCCACATGAGGAACAAGAAAAATTAATCACTTCCAGCACATGGGCAGTACCCTCAAGCAAAAATGCTTCCTGGTTGCATCTATATACCATTTTTTAGAAACAAACTGGGATCATTCCTTTCTTAACCAAATTACATATTTATCACATAGCTAGAGTCAATTACTGCCAATTATGGCAAAACAAAAGTCACTGCCTTTACAGTTGAGCTGTATACAACCAATATGGCCAGGCAGCCCTAAGGAAGCTTTCATTAAGAGCAGAATTTGGCAGCCTGTAATCAGCTACAAAAGGGATTCTGCAGGGAATCTTGAAAGTGTACCCAAATTCAGTATTTCAGTATTTATTCTTTAGGACTTACAAGCTTGGTTCATGGGTATTTAAATAGACTAGGTGATTTTCTGCAATAAGGACAGCAAACAAACCCACTGCTACTATGCAGCAGAGCCAAGTCAGAGTTTTACAGGGTAGCTCACAACTATGGAATGAAAATCACTAGCATTGATTAAGCTCTACAGTAACTTTCAAATACAGACATACTAGCAAAAATGCAACATGTACTTAAAATAGCATAAGGCTGGCAAGGCAAGAATGAACCACTTCCTGAAGGTTTGGTATGTTTAATGTACTTCTGAAGCATACTGACATATTACAAGAATGAAGGTGTATATATCTAAATAAATATATGGGTGTTAGCCAAAAGGTCTGAATGCCACAGCCTTTTCCTTTGAAAAACTGAGGAAACCTCCTGAATCTAGTTGCAAGTTATATTTCAAACATCTTCCCCTTACAGCTTGACAGTATAGAACTACCCACTCCTGTACTTTCTCAATCCCCCTCAAAAAGGGCAGAAAATTTGAGACAAAAGTAATCTAATATTTAAACAACTTACTTAGACACCAATGTAAACTGCATTTTCAAGTGAATGCAGTACATGAAAGCAGAGACCTTACGCAGCTGCTATATACAAACACTAGTTTACATA
>JANHGB010051444.1:3081-15646 GCA_026283785.1 Coracopsis vasa
TTCCAATGCCTGAGCACCCTTTGGGGAAGGAATTGTTCCTCAGCTCCATCTAAACCTCCTCTGGTGCAGCTTGAGGCTGTTTCCTCTTGTCCCATCGCTTGTTCCTTGAAAGAAGACGCCTGCCACCTCCTAGCTCCATCTTCCTTATGTGCAGAACAGAAAATCTGCAGGTAATTCCCTACGGATCGCTCTAGTCCAGTTGAGCAGCAGCAATGTCAGAGGCACATAATCTCTTTATCTGTAAGATGCTTTAGTTATCTCAGTAAAAGTAAAAATATACCCAATGTTTTCCTACTTGTTTGATCACTTCCTTCCCCATGGATGGAAGTACCATCGTGCCTGTGCTCACCCACAGGTAATGCACGAGTAGGTATTGGCTGCTCTTAGGGCAATGGTCTTCAATGCCACAGAGATGATGGGTAATCAAAAATCCTGAATTTAAATGAAAAAGCAGGAGGTCAGAGGAAGCAGAGGCTCTTCTGAGCTCAGCCTGAATGGTACCTGCACCACAGAATCACAGAATTCCAGGCTGGTTTGTGTTGGAAGGGACCTTAAAGCTCATCCAGCTCCAACCCCTGCCATGGGCAGGGGCACCTTCCACTGGAGCAGCTTGCTCCAAGGCCCTGTGTCCAAGCTGGCCTTGAACACTGCCAGGGATGGGGCAACCACAGCTTCTCTGGACACTACAAAAGCATTTGTAATGTAGTCAGAGAATGAGAGCAAAACTGGATTAAATCCAGGGATAAATTAGCACAAGAGATGGGGGAATTGGTACCCGAGGAGGGAATTGTGGCAAAGTAAATTTTGTCAGCTTGAATATTACTCTGGCACATGACAGGTCTTGTACTGCCCCAGTGAAGACAACAGCAAACCACACCAGAGGTACCCACATTATTTCCCATTATACCCATTCTTCTGCGGCTGCCCTGGGTCTGCTGCTGCCTGCAGAAACCACGCCACAGAAACAACTACCTGAAGGTCCATTAAAGTCTTACATGTTTTCTAATGCAGTACCAATATACTATTTGCCATATCTGCTATTAAATTATATGCAGGCAATGATTTTATTTGTTAAAAGCACTTTGTGCTGACTCGGCAGTCCCGTTATCTTTTAGGCATTAAATTTCAAATCAGTGCAGAGCCTTTTTTGTTTCCCCTGGTGCCTAAATTGCAAATGCTAATTCCTGTGCACGAGAAGGGGAGATTAAGGCAGCACAACAGACAAGCATGCCAAAATATTGATTGAGTAAGTTGCAAAAGCGAAACAAAAAGCCTGTGTGTTTCCAACTGAACACAGAGCAGGACAACAGCACTGAATTCAAGATTAACTCCTTTATTCGCCCACAATCCAATTTAGTGCGAGTGTATTATAGGTAACTGCTGAATAAGTTATATATATATATATATATATAAGCATAGAATGGTTTGGGTTAGAAGGACCTTAAGATCACCTAGTTCCACCCCTCTGCCATAGGCAGGGACTGCTCACACTAGACCACGTAAGAAACCATATGTTTCTTGCTAAATCACAGTAATGACCCTAATTCCACATGAAAGACCTAAACCAAATTGTGTCCCTGAACTGATAGCTCATCTACTCCACTGCTGCTCTACAAGGTTATCATTCATTTCCTTCCTTATTTTCATCCAGGCTCTTGTAAAATGAGCAGGGAAAACAAGCAGCTTGAAGCCATTATAACAGTATTGCAGCTAGAACACCTGCATTAATATCTATTTCAGTGCTGCAGTTAGAGAAATGTGTATTTCCATTTCAACACCCACAGATCCTGTGAGACCTCCTGTTTTTCTTAAGTAGTGAATGCACGTACCCAGTTGAGGTACATGGATACAACTGGAACAGGTTAAGGATATCCCATCAGTTTGTTGCAGATTTGATGTAAGCTGTCACGAAGGCAGAGACGATAATTTCAGACAGGGGTTTAATAAACCAATGTTATTAAGAAAGCAGCAAGCTCCTAAGTGACTTTAAATGTGCACGTGCAAGTAGATGTTTTTAATGTGTCTGCAGAGAATGAAAATTGCAATTAAAGAGGTATTAAAGGGGTATTTTGAAGATGAACTCTCAGTGCTGGATGTCAATGGACCACCATGGCATGGCGAGCTGCTTCCCACCATCCGCTTATAAAAATGGTAAACCTCCTTCTGCTTCTGCAAAGTAACTTCTATAGAACCAGACTCATTTCTACAGGCACTGAAGACTTCATTTCACTGCTTAAAACAAACAGTTATGCTGCATATGTATTAAATAACAAATATATACGTTAGCATTTCCATGTCATCCTTGTGTCATAGCAAATAAAGAACCTCAGGAGGGACTTTCTTCAGTGACAATACCACATAAAGGCTTGATAGGTAACATCCAGCAGGTTAATATACACCAATGTCTTTGCCTTCACATAAGAAGTGTTAGGGGTCTACATATTCTTGTATAATGTTAGGGCTTTAGATGATATCCCAGCAATTCAAGCTACTGGTAAGGTAATTTGATGAAAACTGAAATAATATGAAATACCATTTACTAAAAAGAAATGTTTAACTTGATCATTGCAGCAGATATTGAACCTGGGAGCAGCAAATACTGCAAACCCCCTTATTTACCCCTTGATATCAAGTACCAGAAATGGAGTAGTTCTCACTTTTACTGTGAACTACGAAGCTAAGTTAAACTGGACAATAAATAAAGTTTAGCAAATAATGATCTGTTTGCCAACAGCTCCCAAAATTATGTGAACAAATCACTGAGGATGATTTCAGCCTTATGTTTGATATGTTGCAGGTTGTAACATCAAAGTCATAAACAAATGAAGCTTTAGTATACATTGACATCCTGTAGTCAGAAGTCGACAAGTTAATGATACATGAATGGCTCCTTTCAGCCTTTGGCTGGATGTTGTCCCTACCCCTTGCGCTCATGAAGCTGGCAGTGCCTCTGCTCTCTGTGGTTGAGGGTCAACCTTATTCCTAACACAGAAGCCCATTCCTAATGAAGCACATCCTACTCTGGCACTTTGCCCCCTGCCTCCTTTTATTAACTCTTCTTCTTGTTCAAAATTCACTTAATTAAAACAAGAATTACCTTGGGATTGGGAGACTGAAATAGCAACATTAAATACATTTATTTCACTGTACAGTTTAGACATTCCCTTTCAAAACTGATTTTGATGACCTGACAGTGTCTTTCCTTGGCATTGCTGGTGACAAAACCACAGGCAGCCCTTTATTTTGCTTATGAGCAGACAGCAATGACTGAAATGCTCACGTCCTCTTTCCTAAAGGTCTCTGTTCCAAGCGATGCTGGGAACCTGCTTTACTTACTTATGGCCCTTTGCTACAGGCTGAGGGTCTCCCGGCTTCCTACATCCCATCCCTTACCCAAGCCGCTGCTGCTTTGAGCAGCAAACTGTGTTTCCTGAAGCTGCAGCTGCACAGACTCATAGAGCCAAAGCAAAACTGAGATAGAAAGAGGGGAAGAAAAGTCTTTCAGATGCTGCTTAGATTCAATGGGCATTCACAAGAGCTCAGCAGAGCTTGCTGGCTGCGTGTCTGTGCTCATCCCACATATGTATGTGTAACTCGTGTTTAGACAGGTACATAGCCTCCTAGTACCTCCACACAGAAAACAGAGTTCAAGTCCAGTCTGATAATTTTCACTATTTCCATCAGTTTCCTATTTTGGTTCTCAGGTGGAAAAGTTCCTTCTATGTCCAACCTTAAAAGTGCATTTCCCCATTTAGTTTTTCCCATTGCCGAAGAGAATGGTGCTTGACAGCCACAGTGACAGAGTGCTCAACTCACCAACCATCTACCACTTCTTCCCATGAAAAGTAAAGTTGTCATGGTAACAGCAGCCTGCTATTTAATTTCACTTAAGTACTCACAGAAGATAAGAGTGGAGGGGCTCTGTGAGGTCAATGAGCCTTGTCCCTGTTGCCTCTGCTCCCTTTCATAACTTTAACATAACATCTACCAGGTAAACTGAGGTAAGTAATACAAACCAGGAGTTTCCTTCATTACCCACCCAAGCCTGCTCCTGATGAGAGGAAAGTCGTCATTTGTGGAGTCGTTCAGCTCCAGGTATGTGACTGGCATTAAGAAGAGAAGCATGACATTCTTCTGACAAGTGCTATCAACATTAATTGGCTTCATTTCTCTTTCAGTGTCTGCAGTGTTAATGAGATTTGTGATCTAATTTTTCATATCTTTGCCATATCAGTTGGGAATAATTCCTCTAACAAACATTTATGGACATAATATTATGGACATTCACCGAACGTGTCCTCTGCAGCCCACTGTTCTCCAGGATGTATTCCTATTCTGACAGATGAGTTTAATAAAAACCCCTTGGAGCTGAGCATGCTGAAACAGAAGAATTGAATAAGAATGAAAACCTACCCCAAATCAAAGCAGTCTTTCTAAAGAGAGAGTAACCATCTTCACATTTAGCTCTTATAAACCAATTTCAATGCATTGATGTGAAATGATAACACACACATTATGCCCATTTTACAGATGAGGCTACTAAAACACACGGGAACAAAGTGAATTGGCAAATTTAGCTGTCAGTTACCTTTTTAAATTCACTTACAGTTCCCTACAGAGCATGCAGGAGACCCTCTTCTGAGCCTGATGGTCAGGCAGCATCATCATATCTCCATGAGGAGTCAGGAGTGAGGGGCAAAGCCTGAGTCCAAGCCTTTTCTGAGTGAGACTGAAGCCATCACCCCTGTCTAAAACCAGCTGCTGGTTCCTGCTGTTTTGACTCAAAGATTGAATATATATTTAAACTCATTCTGGAAGGAAAGGAAGCATATATTTGCTGATTCAGAGGCAAAACTGTGTTCGTGAAGCAACACAATCCACACAGACAAACGGTGTAAGGAATACATCACAACTTCAAGAAATACTATTGAGACAGAGAGGCAGAAAAATAAACTTATACAGGAAAACTCACGGAGACCTTAACACTGGCACTGAGAGATTGAAGTTTTTAAGCTAGAATATAAATAACAGTTTGTCTAACTCTGAAGAGGCTGAGAAATCTATTCAGCATATCAGAAGTATTTTTGTTCCATCAAAATCCATCAACAACTTAGGTCTTAAATAGAGATCAAAATAGTCCGGTTAAAATAATATGAAGAAAATAAGGAGACTGATGACTTGACCTGCTTCTGTTCCTGTGTCACAGCAGTAGGAACAGGGACTTCATGCAACGTCTCATACTGACGTTCGATGCCATGGCAGACACTCAACTGACATCAGAGATGTGCACACATCAACCGCAGGTTTCTATGTCTCTGCAGTTAGTTAAGAAGAAATTAGAAGCTGAGAAAGAAGAAAAAAACCAATTAGAGATCAAATGTCATATAACAGCACATGCAACTTGACCTAAATACGTAGAGTAATTAATATTTGGTTGTTCCAAAAATGATAGCACAAGTTGTGATGGCCACCTTCCAGCTGAAAAGCTGTCTGAATTTGAAATCTCATTATGTGTCCCTTTCAATCTATTTCAAGCTGAGACTGGTTCTTATTGACAGAAAGATGTTTGTAATTAGCCTTAGTATTTTGTATACTAGTCTGACAGCTCTCCTGTTGTTGTCTTCTATATACATATATATATTTATACATTTATACATATATACATATATACATATATGCATGTAGACATACAGACATAAAGACATATATAAAAGGCAAATATTTTGTCAAACTTTTTAATATACCTACTCACATGTACTACTCACCATCTCTTGGTTGCACAATGACCACTTCTTGAAGGTAGAGATACTGGAGGACCATTGATGCAACTTTGCCCACATAAAACCCAGGAATGACTTGTGTCGTGCATTGATAAATGAGCAGTGTGTGAAATAGAAGCTGGATTTAAAACACAAGATCAGCCAGAGCCTATTGCACAGGATGCAATGCTCTTCAGCTGTAAAAAGTAATAAAAATCTGACCAGCCCATAATAACATGCTAAAAAACCCCAATAGAATGTCTGCATTTCTTGCATCACTGCTGCCCAGGGACTGTTGGTATCAGCTCTGATTAGCAGAAATGACTGGGGCTGGTTTGGTGTGTGAGATATGAGCCTAACATACACCAGCGTGTGCTCTCCTCCTGGCACTCTCACCCAGCTCCTCAGATCCACACCTCGTTAGGGTCAATAGATCAGGGAAGGGCCATGTGCCCTGAGATGGGGCTGGCAGCGAGAAGCCTTGTGGTCGGGAGAGCCCTAGCAGAGGTTATATCTGCTCCGGTATTGACAGCGAACATCAGCGCCTTCCCTCAGCATGCCAAAGGTCTGGAATTTGTTTGTACAAGCCTGGCAGTTTCTTTATTCCTTACTACGCTGGCTGCAGCTCACGACTATGAGAGATTTCTACAAGAGCTGTTTCTTCCACCTTTCCAGCCAGAGCTTTCCAGACCTGTGTCCTGTGACATAAGAGCACAGCAGCCTCTTTCTTCACAGTCACTTTGCTTGTCTTTCCTCTGATAACCTATCATCAACCACCCTTGAGCAATGGTCTCCCCCATAGGCAGTGGACTCCCCTGCAGAGGGGATGGTGAAGCACCTTGACACAGACTTAACAAAGCACTGAATAATTTCTTCCAGACACACTGGGATTGTGAGAGGAGCTTTTGTGCTCCTCACTTCTCTGACTCATGGCAAATCGCAGCATCAAAGCGCACACATAGCTCAAAGGGTATTGTGGTTTGCTACAAGGGAGTTACCTACATAAACCTGCTCCTGGGAGCAAAGGAATATAGTCTGAGGGCTTGTTCTTGTCCATCGTTCTTTCAGGGAAAACAAACCTTACAATTCATGGTCAACATCTTTTCATTCTCTACCCCTCCCAGTTTCCAGACTTACATGCAGTATTTCAGTAACATCCCTTCATCCAGCCAGCTTTAAAGGAATTAAAAGCTTCTGTAAATCTTCTGGAACTTTCTCAGGTTTTACCTATGGCTACACCAGTGGAGGGCTCACACTGGATGCCACAGTCTGCTTGTAGGTGGACTATCTTCCCTGCTCATCCACCAGGCCAGGACACACACAGGGCCATGTGTCTTCGTCCAGCTTTGCCCATGGTTCTCACTTACCCAAATCATAGAATCAGGGTGGAAAAGAGCTTCAAGCTCATCCAGTCCAACCATTGCCCAGCACTTCCAAGGCCACCACTAACCCATGGCACTGAGGGCCTCATCTACACAGCTGTGAACTCTTCCAGGGATGGTGGTTCCATCTCTTCCCTAGGAAGCCTTTTCCAATGCCTGACCACACTTTTGGAGAAGAATCATGTGGTTGTGAGCCTGGTTCTGCAAAGCAACCAGTTGAGGGGCAGCCGGGGGGGGGCCAACAGTCCCATGGGAAGGACTGGGGTAGAAGATGGCTCAACCCCCCTGTAGATGCTTCCTTTCCATCTCACACCTACCAGCAGTTACAAGGTGTTCATTGCCTGCATAGTCTTGTTAGGTTCTGGCAAAGGGTTTCTTTCATCCAGCACTGTGCAAGGAGAATGCCAATGAGCAGGAGAGTTGTGATGGCTTAAGGGTAAAAAGCCCTCATTTAACATGCAACAGGGATTTCATTTTGCAAAGAGGACTTCAGTGCCGGGACAGTGAAGTGTGAGCATACGGCCTGAAAGTCCCCTGGCTCTGGCTCCTTAAACATGATTTAATTCAGGAGTGGTGCCTGGAGAGCAATGGGCAGTGCTGGTTCTGCCTTGCCGCTCTACCAACCTGAGCTGCGCGTCAAGCCCTGTCGTGGACATCAGCTATAAGATGCTTTTCTTTTAGAGCCATTCACAGTAATCGAAAAGGCTTTCTGGTTCCTACATTGCTTCTAACAAGATGATGTATTTTCCTATGTGATAGATTATCCCCCAAAAAACATTGAATTTAAAATAATCTCTAATTTTAGGATGCTAAACTACAGTTAACCTTCTAATCATTTTCTCTAGGAAATTACTTCCAGAATTTACATACACTTCTATCTCTGTACTGTTATACCCTCCATCTGAATCATGCATAATTACTTGAAAGAGGAGATTTGACCTATCTGCTTAGTCTTTATTCTCAATTACCCCTGCAATTACGGCAAATGGAGCCTAACACAACTTCTCTAACCCACACTTTGCTAAGAAGTTGGCAGTTTTCCTGCCTGCCGTAGAAAGCATCATGGGAACACGGTGCTGAGAGGCTTCAGAGAGCTAAAACACCACTTGTGGATAACATAGCACTGCCACTTACGAGTTTGTTAGGAAGTGCTCTAAGCTGTTATTGCCAAAATAATGAAGAAAGTACATTTCTGAGGTTTCATGTTGGCTTTTAATAACCCAGGTTCTCTGCTATACCTGAACATCCCAGCACCTCTTGCTAGCAGTGACAAAGTAGAACTGTGTTTGTAATGACAAACTGTGGTGCTGCGCTGTGTCAGAGCTGCAGGATCACTAAATGATCTCCTGTGTTTAACCTTCCAGTTACACAGCAATAGGCTTTTCAATAGCAAATGTGTCCCTCCAGAGCTTTACACAACTGTGGCTGTTTTGTAGTTTCTGTGTGTCATCTGCATGCTCTGAATTCCCTTATTCAGTGTCTCATAGCTCCTTATTTGAGGCAGCTGACTAATTGCTAAGAAAATGATAACTCTGTGTCTATTATCAGGAAAATGATGGGCATAGTTCTAAAGCTGTGGTCATATATATTCAGGACATACTTCAAGTACATATTTCAAAGAGCTACAGAATGTATCTGTGAATTGCTCCTGCTTTACATTGCTTCAATCCCATCTTCTAATATTAGTAAAACTGTCAAGTCTTATTAGCTGCATACTAATTGAAGCTTTCAGAGGTGATTAAAATATAGAAAGTGTATCGCAGATGTCTCTTTTTATTTGGGGTGCAATAAAAGGAGAGAAAAGGCAAAATTAATAACATGCATATTTTAGAGATATTTAAATATAGAGCAAATTGACATTCTCCCTTCTAGACATCTCACCAGCATGAAAGTATTTGGTACAGTGAGCAAGAGAGACATATTTCAGTTTAAATGTGATATTTAGAAGACAGTTACACTGGTAGGGCAGGACAAGGCTGTCCCATCCTCACATCCTTTATAAAACACAACTGCAACTCTGAGGGCTGTGATAATCCTAGATTATCTAGAGATACACTAATATAATCCTAGATTATCTAGAGATACACTTTATGGTGTCTCTCTAGTTAACATTCATTTTACATCATGTAACTCAATTGCAATGTGTGCCGTCATTGTCTTTCTTCCACATGGGTCTCAAAAGGGTTGTGGGTAGGATCCTAAGTGGCTGGCAGGGAGAGCCATGCTGTCAGATGTGCTGGGATGTGGAATAGTGCCCCACCATGAGCCAAAGCACTGCTCATCCCAGCCTTGGCACAATTGGTGTTGCTCCATAAATCATGCAACAACGTGACACAAGAATTGTGTGCTCTCCTCCCACAGAGGCACAATGGCCTTAAACACATTCATTAGTCTGAGGAGATAACCATTAAGTCCTTGAGATTTCTGTCTTCTCCTTTCCATACATCATAAACTCAGAACCGAGGTGGGAGTTTGCTCCAGGACCAGGACCATGCTCTGTTGCCTGAGCATTTACAACCAGCCACCTAGAAAACAACCTGGCAGTAGTTCGGGCTCTTAGAGTGAAATGTGTTGAGAGATCAGTGTAAAACACTTGAATGTTACAAAGGGTTCCCCACACTGCAGTAAAATAGACAGCGAAAGGCAGGAAAGTGCAGCTCTGCCTTGAATAAGAAAGAGTTCCCTGGAAACAGCCTGAACTTTATGGGAGAACCTTAGAAGCTTTTCACAGATTCCTGAATTATGATTGATAACAATAAATAAGAGCAGGCTTAAGCCCTTAAGGAATTTAGGCTCCTGACTCCAACTGAAATAAACAAGAACCAACTGCTGAAGTAGCTTTAGAACCCCCGTATTCGTTCCTTAAGATAGTCTGTGACATAAAGAATACTCGTGTGCCTTGCAGCATTAACTGTGGATTGCAAGTAATTAAATTCCTTTATTTTTCAGCCTCTATGCTATAAGGCTGTTATTGATGATTGGCAATGTTATTAAGAGGCTACAATGTGTATGGTTCCGATAAGAGTGCTGATGCTTTTGTTGCACTGACTCCAAAAAAGCCTTATTTGTAAGTCCCAAAAAATACATTTCTCTTATTGCCACTGTTATGTGTTGCTAGAAGTCTAAATATTAGCCTTGCTCTGCTGATGGTAATAAAGACAAATTAGGTACATGCAATGAGCAACTACAGAAATGATAGAATACTACGGATAGAAAACGATAGTCTGAGGCACAACGGTTTCCTCTGGGTTTTACCCATTTTTACAGCAATGATGACAAGCAAATTATCTCCAGCTAGCTCAGAACCTTGCTTTGTTCAGATCAAAGTGAAGGAGAGGTCTTTCACCTCTGTATTGAGATTCCTTACAGGAGGTTTTGGCATAAGTGACAATAATCCCTTTGCATTGTGGTGTTATTCACAAGTATTGATTAACTGAACTTTGCTGGTAGATTAAGACTTTAAATGAGTCTACAGAATCTCAGCCCATGGACCAGAAACCAGAGGCCATGGTCAGAATGCCACAGCAGCCCCCTGACTGATTCAGTCCCCATTGAAATCCTCAAGCTGCACCTATAGGTTTTTTCAACTCACTGTGAAGCTCCTGAAGCTCTACCTCATCTTCCTTCAATAAATGGACTCCCAAAGTCTGTTTTCTCCTGTTTTCCTTGCTTCATATTTTCAGTGCAGTGATGGAAATGAAGCAAAGATATGCAGAAGAGGACTTCAGGTGTGTTGGGAAGTGCTGCAGACTGCACAGGCCTCTGAGCAGGTCATCAGCATTACCATTCAGTGCTCAAAGGTGATGACCCTGCCTGAGCTTTCTTAAAACCTGTGCACGGAGAGACAGGAAAGGACCAAAAAAGCAGAAACAGAATAAAATCTTAATGTCCTGAGGGAAAAGCCCTGGGATGGATGGGGTAAAACTAGGCTGAATGCTGGGCACGGGCTGTTTAAGGAGGAAAAGAGACCAGGCTGGCTGACAGGGTTGAAAAGCATCAAGAGAAGCAGCAAAGGATGGAGATCCTGATGATGCAGAGACAGCAGCATGTATGGGGTCTGGAGGTGTGCAGGGCTCTGGGGACGATTTGGGGGGCAAAAGAGTTTTCCCACAGCTGGAAAACTCTAAAGGCTTTTAGAGAGAAAGAACTGAGCACAGCAGAGGCTGAGGACAGAGCAGTTTGGAGAGGGACTGGACCACACTGAAGGCAAATAGAAAGTTCATTGCCACATCAGCCCAAGGCCTTGCAGAAGGTATAAACTGAGCATAAATCATTCATTAGTTAAGAGACATTCAAAGGAGGCTGTGACTGGGAGCAGATGAGTTCACAGCCAAACCCTTCTTTCGCTTTGTGCTCCTCCTGAAGGAGCCAAGAACCATGTGGTGCTGATCAGATGCTGAACAAGATGTTGAGCTGGTTGTGGCACAGTGTGAGACAGCCCAGCAGAGCGTGCACTGCTGAGAAGATGTCAGAGTCCTAACAAGGCTGCTGTCATTAGGGGGGAAGCCAGAACTGCTACAGGGAGATCACCCAAGCCCTGTCCCATTGAGCAGATGGCAGAAACTGCTTGATCTCGTTATTTCCCCTAAGATCAGCAGCAGATTAAAGACTTTGCTGCTCCTCTAATCTCAGGGGGTGCAAAGGTGAGGGGTTGCTCTGCAAGACAGGCACAGCCCCATGCTATAGGTGTGATGAAAGGATGTGCACTAAAAAGCCCTTTTGAACCACCCAGACCAACTTCTCCCCCTCTGAGCAGATACCAAGGATGTGCACTGATAATAGAGGAGCCTTTTAAATGCTTGTCGGTGATATTTGAATCCAATAAACATATCAGACATCCTCTTCTATTTGTGATGAAGCTTCATTCATCTGAAGCCCTATCACAGCTCATCTCCCTCCCCAGAAACCTCACAGAGGCTTTAGGAAAGGCAGAATTGAAGCTGACATATGTCAAATGGCTGTGGCAGCAAGATGAGCATTTCTCAGCTCATAAATTGGTTTATGACTTTTCATGTACCAGTTGGAATAAAACAAATTTATGGACTGAAGACCAGCTTTGTAATGGAGCAGTAACAGACTGAGCAGGAAATTCCTGGCACACAAGGTTTGAGGATGATCAAAACTTGACTGAACGAGGCGCTGAGCAGTGTGTCCTGACACTGGCCCTGCAGTGAGCAGGGCTTTGGACTGAATGTTCACAGATGAAATCCAGCCTGTGACTTTATGGCTCTCTTTTATTGATTTCTGGACTGTTATTTGGGTAATTATCAAACTACACTTGCCCTTTAAAAATGTATAGAATCGGAGAACCACAGAAGGTTTTGGGTTGGAAAGAACCTTAAACCTAATCCAGTTCCAACCCCTGCCACAGGCAGGGACACCTTCCACTAGAGCAGGTTGCTCCAAGCCCCTGTGTCCAACCTG